>MU689754.1:0-23765 GCA_026770625.1 Nicotiana glauca
CATGAGCGACTACTGATAATGAAATAAAATACAACCTCTGTCCGAAATACAATGGACAGGAAATAAATAATCAAACTACCGAAAGGAACTACACAAGCTGCAGGCCGCCTCGCAATTTGCAGCTCACCTAGTCCCAGAATCGTCCGTGCTGCTGCGCCCAGTAGGCCGCTAAAATAAAGTGTACCTGTGCAAAAAAATGCACAGAAGTATAGTATGAGTACGTAATCAACGTGTACTCAGTGAGTGTCCCGCCTAATCCCGAAGGGGTAGAGACGAGATGGTCAACTTTGACACACTCTAATGGTCCAACGATCATTTATTCTTATTTAACATATTAATTCATGGATTTATTCTTTACAGACATGGTTCTAATCAAATAGAGGAAACAAATAAACACGTAGATCTTTCATAGGAAAATTTCCCAAATTTCTCTTTAAAACATAATCCAAATATGTTTAAGCCACAAAAGGGCAACANCCGAAGCGTTTGGCCCATGGACACATACAGATAGATAAACAGTCAGGAAGTCAACGTGGAGCAAATATCCAGGAAGAAGTCAATTCTCTTTATTAATTTGAGAAAACACAGCTTAAGTCTTTTAGAAAATCCAATTATTAATTAAATGATCTATTACCCCGCTCGCGAATCATCCATGTGACGCGGTACACATAATATACATGCTCAGATAGCCAATTAGAATTTTATCGAGGAATAATTATCCAAATAAGCAAATTCTCTATTTAACAATTTAGGAATGATGTTTAATCTCTTTTAAATTTGTTTACTAATCAAAGATGGTTTAAACAATTCAAGTCATTAATGAGTCCATAATTTATTCAAGTATAACATGCTTTATGGGTCCTAATCTACCCGGACAATAACATAATAGTAGCTACCCATGGACTCTCGTCACCTCGTGCATACGTAGCCCCCGTAAATAGGAGCACTTAATCATTCACTTCACCTATGGGGTAATTTCCCCCTCACAAGATTAGAAAGGAGACTCACCTCGCTCCGAAGACTCGAAATCGGCATTCTACATCCTTCCGAAGGCTTGAACCAACGCACAATGCACCCAAACTAGCCAATTAACGATAAAATAATGAGAATATACTCAAATACTTGTTAACAATTCATATTACACGAATTCCCAACTTCGTTTAGTGAAATGACCAAAATGCCCTCCGGCCCACGTGCCCGGAAATCCAAAATTTTCTCGAAGACAAAGGTTACCCATGACCTTAGGAACTCAAATATATGATTTTCTCCTAATTCCATACTCAAAATCGTGGCTAAAATCCAAGATTAAAATTTTATAGGTTTCCAACCAAAACCCCAATATTTACACAAATTTTCTTGCTTAAATCCATGGTATAGTCTTGTATTTAACTTGGAAATAAATAGAAATAGCTTACCTTATCATTGATGGTGAAAACCCTCCTTGAAGCTCTCCAAAAATCGCCCCATGAAGTGAGAAAATGAGCAAAAATGACATTGAGCCCGAATAATAAAGGCCACTGCCTTCAGTGGTTTTCGCATATGCGGAACTATAACCGCCTATGCGGTTCCACTTTTGCGGATTCTTGGCCGATTTTGCGGTTTCCGTCCATGCCCAGGACTTTCGCTTTTGCGATGCCTTCCCCGCTTCCGCGGTCCCGCTCCTGCGGACCGCTTGTCGCTTCTAAGATTCCAAACGACCCCAGGCTTTCCGCTTCTGCGATCACCTCCCCCGCAGATGCGGTTCCGCTTCTACGGAATCTGGACCGCATCTGCGATCCTCGAGCCCCATATCAAAATCTGCTTCTGCGGTCCACCCTATCGCCTCGGCGTATCCGTTTCTGCGGTCCCATTTCTGCAGAAGCGGAAATACCAGATACCAGCTGCCCAGCTCTTCCAAAAATCCAACTTTCGATCCGTTAACCACTCGGAATCCACTCGAGGCCCCCGGGACCCCAACCAAACATACCAACCAATCCTAAAACACATTTCGGACTTGCTCGAGGCTTCAAATCACATCAAACAATGCTAAAATCACGAATAACACCCCAAATTCAAGTTTATGAACTTTAAAATTTCAAACTTCTATTCTCGATGTTTAAACCTATCACAACACATCCGATTGACTTCAAATTTTGCACACAAGTCATATTTGACATTACGGACCTGCTCCAACTTCCAGAATTTGATTCCGACCCCGATATCAAAAAGTCAACTCCCCGGTCAAACTCTCCAAAAACCTTCAACTTTCCATCTTTAGCCAAATGGCTTCAAAATGGTCTACGGACCTCCGAATTCACTTCCGATTGCGCCCCCAACTCCAGAATCACTACACGGAGCTATTCACGGTCTCGGAATTCCAAACGGACATTGATAACACTGAAATGCTCTTCAAGTCAAACTTAGAAAATTTCTTCTAAATTGCTAACTTTCACATTAGGCGCCAAAACGCTCCCGAGTTATCCAAAACCCGATCTGGACATACGCCCAAGTCCGAAATCATCATACGCACATGTTGGAACCTTCAAATCCCGATTCCGAGGTCGTTTACTTGAAATTCAAATCCTAGCTCATTCTTTCAATTTTAAGCTTTCAAAATGAGAATTCTCTTCCCAAATCGACTCTGGACTTCTTGAAATTTAATTCCGACCACGCGTACAAGTCATAATACCTGAAATGAAGCCGTTCATGGCCTCCGACTGCTGAACGGAGCGTTGGTACTCAAAACGACCGGTCGGGTCGTTACAATCTTAAGGGCTTTAAAATCAATAATTTGAAATAATGACTTTATTTATTTCTAAAATATTTGCCCACATCAATTTTGGAATTACTTAGCGTTTTTTGCCAGCATTTGTCCATAAAAGCTTGCTTCTTTCTTACAATGTTCAAGTCTAATTAAGTTTTCAAAAAAATGGCCTTTATAGCGTTTTTTTTATTTTTATTTTGCATATCAAACCCAAGTTTTACTCATTTAGTAATATTTTAGTATATAAAAAATAGTCACATGTTACTTTTTAACTATGTATAAATATATTAACTTTTTCTACTCATATAACTTTACTAATTAACCTACGTTTGACCGGTTAACTGTTATTAACGGATCATATGGGGTGCTTTAATAACCTTCCCTATAAGATTAATCAGAACCCTTACCCATAATCTCTAAGGTTAAATAGACCATAAACAGAGTTAATTTTAAGCACTACTTAGCTAAAATTGGTGTCCTAAATCACCGTTAAAATAATTAGGTGGTGACTCTCTTTAATTATTTAAACCTTCAGAATTACCAATATGTTATACTCTAGTTTGACCCGTGTTAAAATGGGGTATAACACATATCACCCAGGTAACTCTACTCAGGCGCACTATCAGTGAGGCAGGAGGACTATGGAGACTTCGAGGTAGATCTGCTGCGTCCGTAGACCGACGAGTCTCCCTCTTACTTGTGACGACCCAAAGGGTCATTACTTGTTTTCTCAATTATTTTGAGCTTCTGAGGCCATGAAAACCTCACTTAAAGTTGCCTCGATTTGCGTGCGCAGTCTGAGCGCGAAGCTGGAAAATTTTTATGTTGAAATATATGAATTATGTGAAAAATTTGAAGAATTTTTATATTTATATTGATATAGTTGACTTTGGTCAATATTTTGGGTAAACGGACCCGGACACTTTTTTTGTGAAATTGTTTTCTGAAAATGTTTAAGGAAAATAAAAATAAAATTTGATCAAAAAGTAATGGTATCGGGCTCGTATTCTGGTTCCGACGCCCGGTACAAGTCATATATATTGGTTAAGCACTTCTTGTAATGTTTGGTTGAAAACGGACGTCGTTTGACGTGTTTCGGCCTTAAATTGGAAAATTTGGAAGTTTATGGAATTTGAAAGATTTCTTGGATGTTAAGGCTCAATTCATTGATTTTGATGTTATTTTGGCGATTTGATCGCTTGAACAAGTTCGTATGATATTTTTGAGTTAGTGTGCATATTTGGTTTGGAGCCCCAAGGGCTCGGGAGTGTTTTGGAGGTGATTCGGGGTGTTTTGGACTTATGAAAACTGGTAGATTTGCTGCAATTTTTACACAGAGGATTTCTTCTTCGCGAACGCGGCCATGCCTCGCGTTCGCGATGCCCAGCCTGCCCCCCTTATTCGCGTTCGCGGACTCCTTCCGCGTTCGCAATGCCCGGTGTCACCCTTTCAACGCGTTCGCGACTGCCCATCGCGTTCGTGTATAAGCCTGCCCAGGACCCCTGCCCTTTCCCCTACGCGTTCGCGTGTGGGCTACGCGTTCGTGTAGGCCAACTGTGAAACCCCCCCCCCCCTCAATTTTCCTTCTTCGCGTTCGCATCACTTCCCCCGCGAACGCGATGCACCCCAGTTCCCCTTTATCACGAACGCGACTAGCTCCACACGAACGCGATGCCTGCATTTTCCTTCATCACGAACGCGACCGGGGTGTCGCGAACGCGATGAACAAAATTTCGCCCAGTGATTTAATACCCAAAACAGAATAGAATCGGGATTTTTATCCCATTTCTCAAACTCTCTCTTCTCCAACAGCTCTTAGGCGATCTTTGGAGCATTTCTTCACCAAAGTTCATTGGGTAAGTATTGTTTAAATTGTCTTCTTCATTTTTCATCAACATCAATCAAATTCTTAGGCCTAAACATGTGAAAATAGGTAGAAAATTAGAGAATTGGGTAGAGTTAGGGTTTTCTAAGAAATTGTGATTTAGACCTCATTTTGGGGTCGAACATAAGAACAAAATATATATTCGGACTCATGAGTGAATGGGTTGTCGGAAAATGGTTCGAACCTCGTATTTTGACCATGCGGGCCCGGGGTCGATTTTTACTATTCCGGGCAGAATGTTGTAGAAAATATATTTAGCCATTTGAATTAGTTTTTTAAGTAGTATTGATGATATTAAATTAAATGTGTATAGATACGATTGAATTGGAGCCAAATTCAAAAGGAAAACGCATTGCTAAGGATTGAGTTGGCCGTAAACCTTCGAGGTAAGTGTTTGATCTATCCTAGCTTGAGGGAATAGGAGTTGAGTACAATTTCTATTTGTTACATGTTGTGTCCGACGTATAGGCATGGTGACGAGTATCTATACGTTGGGGATCGAGCATGACCGTGGGTCTTAAATGAATTAGATTTCGAAATTCTTATGTGATTCTATGAAAAAAAATTAATTGTTGAGCCTTGGCACCGAGTTAGTGTTTTCTCTTGCCAATTATATATATATTGAGAACTATGTATAAATTGAAATGGGAGCGGGTGGTTTGCCTACCACATGATATTAATTGAAATGGGAGTGGGTGGTATGCCTACCACATGATATCATATTGAAATAGGAGCGAGTGGTACGCCTACCTCAACTTATCTTGATTATTGTTATTGGCCATAGTTGCCGGTGACATATTATGCACTGTGTTGATAATGAAATGGGAGCGGGTGGTACGCCTACCACAAGATATTATATTGAAATGGGAGCGGGTGGTGCACCTACCACAAGATATGAAATTGAAATGGGAGCGGGTGGTACACTTACCACATGATATTATATTGAAATGGGAGCGGGTGGTACGCCTACCACAAGATATGAAATGAAATGGGATTGGGTTGCATGCCTGCAACAAGATGAGTTGAACTTGAAAGTGATTTTTATTCCGTTACTCGTTTATTTCTGATATTATATTTTGTTTCCACCCTAGAGTATTGTTTTCCCCTTCCCAATTATTACATGTCATTTCCTGTTATTTCTTGTTGTATATATATTTTGAACTGCACAGGTTTATGTGAGTGTCTGGTTCTAGCCTTGTCACTACTTCGCCGGGATAGGCTAGACACTTACCAGCACATGGGGTCGGTTGTGCTGATGCTACACTCTGCGCTCTTTTTGCGCAGATACAAGTTTCGGACAGCAGCAGCAGCAGTAGTGCGAGTGTTGGTCTTCCGACCACCGAGACATCGAGGTAGCCTTACAGGCGTCCGCAGGACCTGTTTTCTCTTCTATCTTTACTTTTCAGTCTGTTATCTCATGTATTCGAGACAAACAGTTTTATATTTCTTTCAGACGGTTATGTGTAGTATTCTTAGAAGTTCGTGAGTATTGTGACACCATTTCTTGGGTAGTGATTTATGTTTGGATTTCGGTATCGCATCTAGTAATGTTTACTAAGTCTTCCGCTAAATTAATTTATTCCGCTGTAATCATATTAACATTGCTAAATGTTTTAAAATGAGAACTATAAAAAATGGATAAATAAGTAAGAGTTGGCTTGCCTAGCTTCCATTAGTAGGCGCCATCACGACTCCCGATGGTGGGAAATCCAGGTCGTGACAAGTTGGTATCAGAGCTCTAGGTTACATAGGTCTCACAACTCACGAACAAGCATAGTAGAGTTTGAGGGATCGGTACGGAGATGTCTGTATTTATCCCTAGAGGCTACAGAGTTAGGAAAAACTTCAACTTTATTCTTTCCTATCTTGTGAATTTGTTCTTCAAATGCTAATTGAATTTCTACTCTGTTCTTCCACAGATGGCAAGAACACGAGCTTCCTCATCTACTGATCAACAGCCTACGGCCCCGGCAGCAGTTCCTGCTAGGGGCATAGACCGAGGTCGAGGTCGTCCTAGAGGCCGAGGTAGGGGCAGAACTCAACCCCGAGCAGTAGCACCAGTGGCGAAGCCTCAGATTCATGTTGAGGGGGAGGTTCCAGCCCCAGCAGCTCCAGTGGGCCCAGCTCAGGTCCCAGAAGCATTCATTGCTACCCTAGTTCTTCAGGACGCTCTGGTCCGATTGGTGGGCTTTGTGGAGAGTGTCACCGGAGCAGGGTTTCTTCCGGCAGCACCAGCCACTTCGCAGGCTGGAGGAGGTAATCAGACTCCCATTACACGCACTCCAGATCCAGTAGCTCCCTAGGTTCAAGTCCTAGTAGTTCAGCCAGGCATAATGACTTAGACTGGTGAGGGTGCAACTATGTCCGTCGATGCTTTATCGAGATTGGACAGATTCACCAAGCTCTTCACTACCACATACAGTGGCACTTCTTCAGAGGATCCCCAGGACTTTTTATATAGCTGCCATGAAGTTCTCCGTACTATGGGTATTATGGAGACCAATGGTGTTGATTTTGCCACTTTTTGTCTATCTGGATCCGCCAAGACTTGGTGGAGAGACTGTTGTTTATCCAAACCAGCAGGGTCGCCATGTTTGACTTGGGACCAGTTTGCAGAGTTGTTCTTGGAAAAGTTTCTTCCAGTGACTCAGAGGGAGGCTCTTCGCAGGCACTTTGAGCGCCTCCATCAGGACTCCATGTCAGTCACTCAGTATGAGACTCAGTTCATTGACCTAGCTCGGCATGCCATTGTCATACTTCCTACTGATAGAGAGAGGGTGAGGAGGTTTATTGATGGTTTGATTCAGCCAATTCGTCTTCAGATGGCTGTGGGAGCCGGGAGTGAGGTCACTTTTCAGGAGGCGGCCAATGCAGCCCGCCAGATTGAGATGGCTCTGTCTCAGGGAGGAGGTCATGGGTCGGATAAGAGGCCCCGTAACTCAGGCAGATTCAGTGGTACCTCGTCTGGAGGTAGAGATTCTTATGGTAGAGGCCATCCTCCTAGGCCTTTTCAGTCAGCCCTTCAGGTTTCTCACGGTACTTCAGGTGGTCGTGGTTCTCAGCCGCGTTACTCTGATTAGCAGTTGTACAGTGCACCATCAGCACCTATCAGTGCACCACCACTTCAGAGTGTCCAGGGATGTCATCCCCAGCAGCCGAGGGCATGTTTCACGTGTGGAGACACGAGGCACATTGCCAGGTATTGCCCTCGAGCTTCGAGTAGTTCCCAGCACCAGAATTCTCGTGCTATTATTCAGGCACCGGAAGTTCCACAGCCTGCCCAGCTAGCTAGAGGTGGTGGCAGGGGTATTAGAGGTAGAGGTAGAGGTCATAGAGGTGGAGCTCAGACCGATAGAGGTAGAGGCCAGCCAGCAGCTGATTGTCCTAGAGATATTGCTCAGGATAGTGGGGCCCAGCCCTGATGTTATGCACTTCCTGCCAGACTAGAGGCTGAGTCCTCAGATGCAGTTATTACATGTATTATTCTGGTTTTTGATAGAGAGGCTTCAATGCTATTTGACCCTGGGTCTACATATTCGTACGTGTCTTCCTATTTTGCACCGTACAGAGTTCAGCCTAGTAATCCATTGGGTGTCCCTGTTCATGTGTCTACACCAGTGGGTGATTCTATTGTGGTCGATCGAGTTCATCGGTCTTGTATTGTGGTGATTGAGGGTCTTGAGACCCGTGTTGATTTATTGCTCTTAAATATGGTCGACTTCGATATTATATTAGGAATGGACTGGCTATCTCCATATCATGCTATCTTGGATTGCCATACCAATACTGTGACCTTAGCTCTGCCGAATTTTCCTCGTATAGAGTGGAAATAAATTTCTGGTCATACTAGCCGCAGCATTATTTCTTATGTTAAGGCTCGGCGTATGGTTGAGAAAGGGTGTTTGGATTATCTAGTCTATGTCCGTGATTCCAGTGCTGAGGTTCCCTCTATTGATTTCGTGCCCGTGGTTCGCGAGTTTCCTGAAGTTTTCCCTTCAGACCTGTCGGGTATGCCACCCGATAGGGATATTGATTTTTGCATTGATTTGGCTCCGGGCACTCAGCCCATTTCTATTCCACCATATCGCATGGCTCCGCCAGAGTTAAAAGAATTGAAGGAACAATTGCAGGATTTACTTGAAAAGGGTTTCATCAGACCTAGTGTTTCGCCGTGGGGTGCGCCGGTATTATTTGTAATGAAGAAAGATGGTTCGATGAGGATGTGTATTGATTATTGGCAGTTGAACAATTTTACTATCAAAAATAATTATCCACTTCTGCATATTGATGATTTATTTGACCAACTTCAAGGTGCCTAAGTATTTTCAAAGATAGACTTGAGATCTGGCTACCATCAGTTGAAGATTAGGGCATCTGATGTTCCTAAGACAGCATTCCGCACTCGTGACGGACATTATGAATTCCTGGTCATGTCTTTTGGGTTGACAAATGGCCCAGCAGCTTTTATGGAATTGATGAATCGAGTGTTCGGGACTTATTTAGACTTGTTCGTGATCGTCTTCATTGATGACGTATTGATATACTCCCGCAGTCAGGAGGAGCACAGCATCTCAGAGTGGCTCTTCAGACTCTAAAATATAGCCAACTATATGCAAAATTTTCAAAGTGTGAATTTTGGCTAAGTTCAGTTGCATTCCTGGGTCATATTGTGACGGCAGCAGGTATTCAGGTCGATCCAAAGAAGATTGAGGCAGTCAAGAACTGGCCTACCCCGACATCAGCCACAGAGATTCGGAGTTTCTTGAGATTAGCAGGTTATTATCGGCAGTTTGTTGTAAGTCCCCAGAAATTTTCGCTAAGTAATTTAGGATTTTTTGGTGTCATGTAGGCTTATTATAACATTTTAATGTGCTATTAACATGGTGTACATCCATTGTATTTGGTAAATATGTGTACAAGTCTTATAGTAAGTAATTTGGGGTGCAAGGAAAGGCCAAAGTCTAAGAAAAATTGGAAAAGTCCATAATAGGCTAAAATTTCCAATGATCTTGCACTAATCCCTACTTTGAACGAGCATATATGAATATCTATACGGTTTCAGGTGATGGATAACATATCAAATGAAAGTTCTTTGAGTCTAGTTTCCAACGCTTCAAACCGTTTGTCATTTGGACATTCCTAAACAAAGTTATGATCAAATTACCAAAGGCTGGAAAAACGCAATCTTGTGTCAAATCTGCGATCGCAGAATCACAATGCGGTCCGCATTTTTGATCTGCGATCGCAAATCTTACCACAGACTGGGTCAATGTAGCCCATTTTTGGGTAGTGATTTTGTGATGCATTTTTGGCCCGCATACCCATTGTGCGGTCCGTTTTTCGGTCGCATAGTTGACATCGGAGGGTTAATTTTCTAATTTTCATAACCCGACCCCATTTTGATATATAGCCTTTGGGGCGTCATTTGGGGTCATTTCCTACTGATTTTAGAGAGAGGTTAGAGTATTTTAGAGAGAGAAGGAGGAACCCAACATTTAAATCATCCAAACCATGCATCAATCTTCAAGAATCAAAGAACCCAATCACAAGTTCTTCATCTAAGAGGTAAGATTCTATGCCCTAGGTTTTAATTTTGAGTTTAGAGTATAAGATGGGGTATTGAGCTATGATTATGGGGTGTAATGCTATTGTGTATGCATGCATGTACAACTTAGGTTTATGGGAAGATTGTTTAACATAAATAAGTAAAGATTGGGTTAGGGAATGAATAAAATCTTGAAAAGGGGATGTGAAATCAAGATGCTCAACTAGTATTTGATAAAATGCTCAAATGAGCTAGAATTATGAATATCTTCCTAATTTGTGTTCAATTTTGCTATGTCCCAAAATAGATTGAAGTTGCTAGAATTTTCGAAATATCATAGTAATTAATGGAAAGCTCAAGAAAGGTATGTATGGCTAACTTTAAGTCTTGTAGAATCTCCTTTGTTGTGACGAGCATACGGTATGTGTACCTTGTATGAAAATATGTGAATCGATTTCCTTAGATGATTTCCATACCACAAAGTTATATGTGATAGTGAGAAGTTATTTTATGTGCCTATCTTGTTATGTGCAAAGTTTGTGAAATCTTGAGGATGTCGACATGGAAGTACATGTTTACTTATATGAACTATTTGTGAATTCTTGTGATTAATGTGCCTTGAACATTGTTGGTTAAGTCTTCCGATATGATGGTGCAAGCGAATGGCAACAAATCAAATGTGGGTGTGTGATTGTGAAAGTGTTATGTGGTAAGAACTGAGAAACAGATGATCGAAGAAATTGTAAATGAGGCAATTGGAACAGCTGTGGTAATAACATATTTGGCTTGTTATGGGTAATTATTGTGGTGACTTAAATTGCATATCAGTGGTTGAATATGATAAAGTGGTATTGATGGTTACGAAAATTCTTGTGAATTGTTGTTGTTGTTCTTTGTGAATTGTTGTTGTTGTTGTTGTTGTTGTGTTGTTTGTGAATTGTAATTGTTCGGTTGGATCGGGTTGCGCACCGCAACACGAAGTAATAAGGTGTGGGTTGTGGTGATAAGGGTGGCCGAGATAATAAGGGTGGAAAGTGATCGAAATCACTATTGAAATAAAAATATTAGAAATTTGTGAAATCGTTGATGTGATAATGTTGAAAGGGAAAAGGAGAGATTGTAAAACTTGTTTGGCTGTGATTGTTTCTTTCACGTGCATTTGATCGTTGATTCTATTGACATCTGTTACTTGTGTGTGTCATTTTATTTTACTTGGGGTGAAGTTTGTTTATACATACCAGTACAATTCAAATGTACTGACATCCCTTTTGTCGGGGGCGCTACATTCGTGTTATGATTGTAGGTGGTTCTATAGCAGGTACTCCAGTCCACCGAAAGTAGCACCTCCTCCATTTTCCATCAGCTGTATTGGTGAGCCCCTTTTCCTCTCGGGGCCCTGCGTAGCTCATGCCGCCTTTCCTCCGGAGTTTATTTTAGTATTTGTGTAAGGTATAGCCGAAGCCTTCTTGCTGACATTTCCATATTGTTCTTCAATTGTATTGAGAGGCTCCGTAGACAGGTTGTAGGTAGTGTCGGGCATGGGGATTTAAAAATTGAAAAATTGATGTTTGGCAATGATGTATAAAACTTGTAATACCTTTACTATGGCGAATGATGTTGATAAGGAAAATGAAATGAAAATAGTTAATGATATGTTTATAGAATTTGATTAATGGATTCCATCTCCTATTTATTCATGAGTTAGTTTTGGTAGAGTGAGATCTAACAGGCTTGCTCGGTCGGGTTTACTCGGTTGAGCGCCGGTCGCGCCCCTCGGATTTTGGGGCGTGACAAACTTGGTATCAGAGCCTAAGGTTTTAAAGTGTCCTAGAATGTCTCGGAGCCATGTTTAGTAAAGTCCTTCATATCGGTGTGTTGTCGACCACATCTATAAGTTGGAGGCTATTTAGACATTTAGGAATTTCACCCTTCTTTGATACTCAAATCGTGCAATAGAGCTCAAGTTAGGGAGCTGATTTCCTCTCTAAGTCTTATTCTCAAGATTGGTACTTTTGATACCATACTCCGCGACTTTGAAGCATGTAAGGAGGGATTGATCCCACCATTGAGTCCGAGTGGATTACCCAAGGACTTGTTAGAAGAATGTGTTGAGCCATGGATGGATTGGTAGAACTTGTTGTTAAGGGGAGTACCCTTGTTCCTACTAATGTCACTGCACCACCAGATCATGTAGTATATCATCAGTATGTACGGCAAAAACCCCGTCTTTTAGAAATTAAGCTTCCATGGTGCCCGCGTAAATGTTGTAAGTTCAAAATATAATTGATGCAGTACTCGTTTTGTTATGTTAAGCGAATTATTGTTGTGAAAATATATGTGGGAGGTACTTCTTCATGTGTTTAATATGTTATTCTTGGTAAATGAGGATATGTGAAGAATGTGAACTATGTGCTAAAATGCCTAGACTTCAAGTTAAGTTTAAATTGAGATTTTGATGCCAAATTGTGTGAGAAAACTTGTTATGGTTGATTCCTCCAAAATGTTCTTACGTGTACCAAAGGTATTTGATTAATTGTGTCTAGTTGTTGGTAATGTATAAAGATGTTTGGAAGTGAAGTAAGTGACTGTGTAAATGTGGTCAGACTGAATGTTGGATTCTAGCTGTGATTGATACTTTACATGAATTGGTATTGTGACCTGTTGTTTGTGAAAGATGCATTCTAATACGATCAATGTGCTATTATTGACAACTTTAAAAGGGTTCAAGGAATATGAATCATATATTGAAATGCTAAGACCATAAATTGAAACTGGAGATGCATATATTATGTCAAACTATGTGAAATCCTCTGTGTATAGAGATGTTGAAATAAGTCAAATGACTTTGAGAAGTAGAGTATGGCCAATGTGTCGAGAACTAAAATTATAATTGTACCTAGTGATGCTTATGACATGAGGAAATATGAAATAGATTATGATATTGATGTGAAATATGCGGAAGTGATGTGAAATGCGGGAAATAAGAGATTGTGTTATGAAATGCAGCCTAGTGCCAAGTATGATGTGATAATTATGGCCCCAAGTGCCGATGGACTAATATACGTGAAAATGGCATGATTCTTTTATTTGATAATGTGGTGATCATTTAAAGTGTTTGATTTGTACTTTTGATTTCCTTGTTATTGTATGAAACACATAGGTGTATAATTTGATATGTGAGCCCTATGGAAGGGCTATGGAATACAGCCTAGAGGTATGGAAATTATATGAAAGCTATGTGATCCCTTTTTATTTGGTAATGTGGTGATTGTTTAACGCTTTTGTTAAGCCCTTATGATTTCCTTGTCTTTGCATAGATATTTTCTTAGAAAGAATCTAAAGTACAAAACATTTTAGGCACATGCTCTTTGAGTTAGACGTATTATTCACAAAGTCTCTCTATCACAGTTCTCTTACTTACACCTTCATCTGGAATTGAGCTCTATAATTATGTTCCTGAATTGAGTTATAGCACTATTGATACTTCCCACTTGCTTTTCTTAAATTTTCAACAAGGGACTATTCCCGATGAATTTCTTACAGAAACTTTTTATCTAAATGGACAGCATCTGCTCGCTTGTTCCCGTCGTAAAGTTTACATATGTGGTGTCAAGTTCCATGTAAAGCATCCCAGTGTTGTGATCCTTCTCGAGTCACTCCTTTTGTTTTTCTCACCGATGTATATGGCTTCTATGATTTGAACAGTCACTCTACTCTCTTGCGAGTATCATCATGAAACCTTCTCACTGTCTAGTAACATACATGCATATCTCAGTGCCTACCATATGAGTGCATATCAATCGAAATGGTCACCGTGTGCATAAAGTCTCTCTGAAAAAAAGAAAAAAAAATTGAGATCCTCACATCCCCATCACAAATATCTTGTGTCGCCATGGTTTTCGTGTCCACTTGGGACATCTCACAGTAAGTAGCTCACTCTGTCCTAGTATTGTGGTTGCTCGTGGCATGGTCATATATTGCAGTGGGGAGTTAATATAGTAGAAGTGTGTCCAGCTTATAACAAATGAATATTTTTTCTTTATGTCTCCACAATGTGTTAATTGTATTCCTTATTTAGTGAATTCATTGTGCTAGTTCCCAACACTTGTACAACAACCATGAAAAACATGACCTTCTATGTGTCATTGTGACACTTCCTTTTTTCAAGTCAAAACCTATGTAGAGCTCATGATAAACATCTGCAAACCTTTATTATGCATTGTCTCATTGAGTTTGGTTGACTATGTCGTTGTCATGTGCGGGGAGTTTTACTACCCTTGGTATCTCACCTCCTCGGCTGGACAGGAGTGTTATTTGCCTTCTCCCCGGAATATCATGTTAACTATGAGAACCATCTAACCAATTCATGATTTTGTCCCTATGTCAAGATGTTCTAGCTATGGGGTTTCACTCATGAAAGGTTGATATTAGATGACCTCCGATTTTTTTTACATATCATGAGCATATCGATTTGAAAGACAAGTTTGGTCGTATCTTTAGTTCCCTCATATATGATCTATTATCAGGAAGGGTTAAGCTGTCTGAAATATGATAATATCATAAGGGTTCAACTTCTTTTCGTCCTCACGGGCTTGTGGCATATATTCCATGTGTCAAGCAATGTTAAGAGTGTAATTCAATTGAATGTATTTTGAAACCCGTATCACATTCAAGGTGCCAAAGTATTCTTATTATTGATAAACAGATTTTCCCTACACTCTAGAAAATGAGTGGTTCACGTACTTGAGTATTCCCCTTAATGGTTCCTATTGCCAATGTACGAGTTACCCCTTTGACTTATTTGTCTAATAATTGATGTCCTCAGAATAATTAACCACATCAGTATTGTTAGTAGTAACCTTTTGTGTCTCTTAGCATATAACCTCATGAAATGCTCTACTCAGCACATTAATGAATTCCTGATAACTCAAGCCTGATCTTGAACTCTGTTCTTCCTCACTGTATTAGATCCATTGGGTATTGTAAGTTCAGACAAGTCAAAGATGAAGCTTCACAGTGTGATCACATATATATTGGGTAGTTAATTTTATGGCCAGTTTATGAAATCACACCTTAGAGTAATTATTGAAGGTCATCAAGGGATTAGTTTGGGTGTTCGCCTAGAGATTTATAATTTTAAGGATGAGCAGGCTATTTTCCATATTTAACCCTGAAGATGTTATGTGAGTTGATAATAAAAGTAACATAAGTGTATTACACATCAGGTTGCACTAGGAGTATGATGTTCCCCGTAACTGTTCCTCATGTACTTTATGTTTCCATATGTTTATGTCTAAGAAGGTAGTGATAAATGAGGAGTATGAATTGGTTTGATTGAACTATATGATCATGGTAGTATCTTATATGATGCACTACTGGGAAGAATCATCGTGGCTTGACTTCATATGGATTGTTGATTGAAATGAAATTATATTCTTGTTGATGAGCACCTTGTGATTACATTAATGGATGGTAAGGACTATTATGAACACATGATTGTTTGGTTACTATGAAATGACATTCTTGATGGTATGATGCCATGTGATGGAATTGTGGGTTGTTGTCATTACCATGAATTGCAATATCTGGTGGAATGTAAATTTGTACAGTGGAAATTATTAAAGGTAAAGTCAATGGATAGTTAGCTCAAGCGAGGTGTCTATCTGTCATCCTTGTTATGTATGTTTGGGAGTTGATATTATTTCCGAGAAAGTGTCATGATAGAGCTTGTAAGTCGAGAAGGTCATCTGGAAGGCTGAAAGTGTTGTAAAGGGAAAATTAGTCCATGTTTTAGTACCCCTATGATAATGTAGTGCTTGTAATTCTAAGATTAGTATTGTTTATATGTACATTGTCGTGCTCTGTCTAGTTGTGGATGTGTTTTTAAGATGATTTTGGTGATTCTCTGGCAGGTGGATAGGACTAGTTACAAAGGAGACTCTGCCGAAATTTCTGAAAAATTTAGGAGTTAGTCGAAATTTAGGGTCTTGAGGTAGGTGAGAAAAGAGATTTATTATATTAAGCCTTTGAGTCAGAACTTACTCCTCATTCGAGGACGAATGATCCTAAGGGGGGGGAGAATGTAAGGCCCCAGAAATTTTTGCTAAGTAATTTAGGATTTCGTGGTGTCATGTAGGCTTATTATAACATTTTAATGTGTTATTAACATGGTGTACATCCATTGGATTTGGTAAATATGTGTACAAGTCTTGTAGTAAGTAATTTGAGGTCCAAGGAAAGGCCAAAGTCTAAGAAAAATTGGAAAAGTCCATAATAGGCTAAAATTTCAAATGATCTTGCACTAGTCTCTACTTTGAACGAGCATATCTAAATATCGATAAGGTTTCAGGTGATGGATAACCAATCAAATGAAAGGTCTTCGAGTCTAGTTTTCAACACTTCAAACCATTTTTCATTTGGACATTCCTACACAAAGTTATGATCAAATTACCAAAGGCTGGAAAAACGCGATCTTATGTCAAATCTGCTATCGCAGAATCACAATGCGGTCTGCATTTTTGATCTGCGATCGCAAATCTGACCGCAGACTGGGTCAGTGTAGCCCATTTTTGGGTAGTGATTCTGCGACACATTTGCGGCCCACATACCCACTGTGCAGTCCATTTTTCGGTCGCATAGTTGACATCGGAGGGTTAATTTTCTAATTTTCATAACCCGACCCCATTTTGATATATAGCCTTTGGGGCTTCATTGGGGGTCATTTCCTACTAATTTTAGAGAGAGGTGAGAGTATTTTAGAGAGAGAAGGAGGAACCCAACATTTAAATCATCCAAACCTTGCATCAATCTTCAAGAATCAAAGAACCTAATCACAAGTTCTTCATCTAAGAGGTAAGATTCTATGCCCTAGGTTTTAATTTCGAGTTTAGAGTATAAGATGGGGTATTGAGGTATGATTATGGGGTGTAATGCTATTGTGTATACATGCATGTACAACTTAGGTTTATGGGAAGATTGTTTAACATAAATAAGTAAAGATTAGGTAAGGGAATGAAGAAAATCTTGAAAAGAGGATTTGAAATCAAGATGCTCAACCAGTATTTAATAAAATTCTCAAATGAGCTAGAATTATGAATATCTTCCTAATTTGTTTTCAATTTTGCTATGTCCCAAAATATATTGAAGTTGCTAGAATTTCCGAAATATCGTAGTAATTAAAGGAAAGCTCAAGAAAGGTATTTATGGCTAACTTTAACTCTTGTAGAATCTCCTTTGTTGTGACGAGCATACGGTATGTGTACCTTGTACGAAAATATGTGAATCGATTTCCTTAGATGATTTCCATACCGCCAAGTTATATGTGATTGTGAGAAGTGATTTTATGTGCCTATCTTGTTATGTGCAAAGTTTGTGAAAGCTTGAGGATGTCGACATGGAAGTACATGTTTACGTATGTGAACTATTTGTGAATTCTTGTGATTAATGCGCCTTGAACATTATTGGTTAAGTCTTCCGATATAATGGTGCAAACGAATGGAAACAAATCAAATGTGGGTGTGTGATTGTGAAAGTGTTATATGGTAAGAACCGAGAAACAGATGATCGAAGGAAATTGTAAATGGGGGAATTGGAACAGCTGTGGTAATAACATATTTGGCTTGTTGTGGGTAATTATTGTGGTGACATAAATTGCATATGAGTGGTTGAATGTGATGAAATGGTATTTATGGCTACGGAAATTCTTGTGAATTGTTGTTGTTCTTTGTGAATTATTATTGTTGTTATGTTGTTTGTGAATTGTGATTGTTCGGTGGAATCGGGTTGCCCGCCACAACACGAAGTAATAAGGTGTGGGTTGTGGTGATAAGGGTGGCCGAGGTAATAAGGGTTGTCGAGGTAATAAGGGTGGAAAGTGATCGAAATCACTATTGAAATGAAAATATGAGAAATTTGTGAAATCATTGATGTGATAATGTTGAAGGGGGAAAGGAGAGATTGTAAAACTTGTTTGGCTGTGATTGTTTCTTTCACGAGCATTTGATCGTTGATTCTATTGACATCTATTACTTGTGTGTGTCATTTGATTTTACTTGGGGTGAAGTTTGTTTATACATATCAGTATAATTCAAATGTACTGATGTCCCTTTTGCCGGGGGCGCTACATTCGTGTTATGATTGTACGTGGTTCTATAGCAGATACTCCAGTCCACCGACAGTAGCACCTCATCCACATTCCATCAGCTGTATTGGTGAGCCCCTTTCCTCTCGGGGCCCTGCGTGGCTCATGTCGTCTTTCCTCCGGAGTTTATTTTGGTATTTGTGCAAGGTATAGCCGGAGCCTTGTTGCCGGCATTTCCATATTATTCTTCAATTGTATTGAGAGGCTTCGTAGACAGGTTGTAGGTAGTGTCGGGCATGGGGATTTAAAAATTGAAATATTGATGTTTTGCAATGATGTATAAAACTTGTAATACCTTTACTATGGCGAATGATGTTCCTAAGGAAAATGAAATGGAAATCGTTAATGATATGTTTATAGAATTTGATTAATGGAGTCCATCTCCTATTTATTCATGAGTTAGTTTGGGTAGAATGAGATCTAACAGGCTTTCTCGGTCGGGTTTACTCGGTTGAGCGCCGGTTGCGCCCCTCAGATTTTGGGGCGTGACATTTGTGGAGGGATTTTCATCAATTTTAACCCCGATGACCAGATTGACCCAGAAAGGTGTCCAGTTCGAATGGTCAGATGAATGTGAGGTGAGCTTTCAGAAGCTCAAGGCAGCCTTGACCACAGCACAGGTGTTGGTTTTGCCCACAGGTTCGGGACCCTATACTGTCTATTGTGATGCTTCCCATATTGGGCTTCGTGTAGTGTTAATACAGGATAGCAAGGTTATTGCCTATGTTTCGAGGCAATTGAAGATTTATGAAAAGAACTATCCAATACATGAGTTGGAGTTGGCGGCGATTGTTCACGCATTGAAGATTTGGAGGCATTATCTGTATGGCGTGGCATGTGAAGTATTCACCGATCACAAGAGTCTACAGTACATGTTCAAACAGAAGGAGTTGCATTTGAGGCAGAGAAGGTGGATGGAATTGTTGAAAGATTATGATATCACCATTTTATATCACCCGGGGAAAGCAAATGTGGTGGCCGATGCTTTGAGCAGGAAGTCAGCCAGTATGGGCAGTTTTGCTTATATTCCAGTCAATCAGAGGCCACTTGCTTTGGATGTCCAGGACTTAGCCTACCGATTTGTGAGGTTGGATATTTCTGAGCCTAGTCAAGTGCTTGCTTGCACGGTCGCTCGCTCTTCATTATTGGAGCGTATCCGCGATTGGCAGTTTGATGATCCTCATTTATGTGTCCTTAAAGACACAGTTCAGTAAGGAGGTGCCAAGCAGGTCACCTTAGATGCTGATGGAGTTCCGAGATTGCAAGGGTGAATTTTTGTGCCAAATGTTGATGGGCTTCGAGAATTGATTCTAAAGGAAGCTCACAGTTCCCGGTATTCTATTCTTCCAGGCGCAACAAAGATGTATCAACATTTGCGGCAACATTATTGGTGGCGTAGAATGAAAAATGATATTGAGGCATATGTAGCACGGTGTTTGAACTGTCAACAAGTTAAATATGAGCACTAGAGGCCTGGTGGTTTATTTTTGAGAATTGAGCTTCCCGAATGGAAGTGGGAGCGGATCACTATGGACTTCGTTACTGGCCTTCTGATGACTCGGAAAAAGTTTAATGCTGTTTGGGTTATTGTTGATAGGCTGACCATGTCAGCATATTTTGTTCCGGTTTCCACAACCTATTCGTCCGACAGGTTAGCGGGGATTTATATCAAGGAGATTGTTCGCCTTCATGAGGTGCCTATATCTATCATTTCGGATCGAGGTCAGTAGTTTACCTTACATTTTTGGAAGGCGTTTCAGAAAGAATTGGGCACCCCGGTTCAGCTGAGCACAGTGTTTCATCCTCAGACGGACGGTCAATCCGAGAGGACTATTCAAATTTTGGAAGATATGCTCTGAGCCTGTGTTATCGATTTTGGAGGTTTGTGGGATCAGTTCCTGCCTTTGGCAGAGTTTGCTTATAATAACAGCTATCAAACGAGCATTCAGATGGCTCCTTATGAAGCCTTGTATGGTAGGCGGTGTCGTTCTCCGGTTGGATGGTTTGAGCCGGGAGAGGCTCGGTTGTTGGGTACAGATTTAGTTCAGGAGGCCTTAGATAAGGTCAAGATCATTCAGGATAGGCTTTGTACAGTTCAGTCCAGGAAAAAGAGCTATGCAGATCGTAAGGTTCGAGATATAACTTTCATGGTTGGTGAGCGAGTATTGCTCCGAGTGTTGCCTATGAAGGGCGTGATGAGATTTGGGAAGAAGGGCAAACTTAGCCCTAGGTTTATTGGCCCATTCGAGATTCTTGATCATGTGGGAGAGGTGGCTTATAAACTTGCCTTGCCACCTAGCTTGTCAGCTGTGCATCCAGTGTTTCATGTATCCATGCTCAGAAAATATCACGGCGACCCATCGCACGTGTTAGATTTCAGCATTGTCCAATTGGACAAGGATCTATCTTATGAGGAGGAACCGGTAGCTATTCTAGACCGGCAGGTTCGACAGTTGAGGTCGAACATTTTTCCTTCTGTGCGAGTTCAGTGAAGAGGTAAGCCTCCTGAGGCATCGACCTGGGAGTCCGAGTCTCACATGCGGAGCCATTATCCTCATCTATTCCCGGACTCGGGTACTACTTTATTTTGTCCGTTCGAGGACGAACGGTTGTTTTAGAGGTGGAGAATGTGACGACCCAAAGGTTCATCACTTGTTTTCCCAGTTATTTTGAGCTTCTGAGGCCTTGAAAACCTCACTTAAAATATCCTCGATTTGCATGCGCAGTCCGGGCGCGAAGTCGGAAAATTTTTATGTTGAAATATATGAATTATGTGAAAAATTTGAAGAATTTTGATATTTATATTGATATAGTTGACTTTGGTCAACATTTTGGGTAAACTGACCCGGACCCGTGATTTGACGGTCTTGGGAGGTCCGTAGAAAAATATGGGACTTGGGCGTATTCCCGGAATTGAATTCCGAGGTCCCAGGCCCGAGAAATGAATTTTTTTATGAAATTATTTTCTGAAAATGTTTAAGGAAAATGAAAATAAAATTTTATAAAAAAGTAATGGTATCGGGCTCGTATTCTGGTTCCGATGCCCGGTACAGGTCATATATATTGGTTAAGCGCTTCTTGTAAAGTTTGGTTGAAAACGGACGTCGTTTGACGTGTTTCGGCCTTAAATTGGAAAATTTGGAAGTTTATGAAATTTGAAAGATTTCTTGGATTTTAAGGCTCAATTAATTGATTTTGATGTTATTTTGGCGATTTGATCGCTCGAGCAAGTTCGAATGATGTTTTTGAGTTAGTGTGCATATTTGGTTTGGAGCCCCGAGGGCTCAGGAGTGTTTAGGAGGTGGTTCAGGGTGTTTGGGACTTAGGAAAACTGGTAGAATTGCTGCAATTTTTACACAAAGGATTTCTTCTTCGCAAACGCGGCAATGCATCGCGTTCGCGATGCCAAGCCTACCCCTCTTCTTCGCGTTCGCGGATGCCTTCTGCGTTCGCGATGCCCAGTGTCCCCCTTCTGCGAACGCGACCGGGGTGTCGCGAACGCGATGAACGAAATTTGGCCCAGTGATTTAATACCCAAAATAGAACAGAATCGGGATTTTTATCCCATTTCTCAAACTCTCTCTTCTCCAACAGCTCTTAGGCGATCATAGGAGCATTTCTTCACCAAAGTTCATTGGGTAAGTATTGTTTAACTTGTCTTCTTCATTTTTCATCAACATCAATCAAATTCTTAGGCCTAAACAAGTGAAAATAGGTAGAAAATTAGAGAATTGGGTAGAGTTAGGGTTTTCAAAGAAATTGTGATTTATACCTCGTTTTGGGGTCGAACTTAAGAATAAAATATATATTCGGACTCGTGAGTGAATGAGTTGTCGGAAAATGGTTCGAACCTCGTGTTTTGACCACGCGGGCCCAGGGTCGATTTTTACTATTCCGGGCAGAATGTTGTATAAAATATATTTAGCCATTTGAATTAGTTTGTTATGTAGTATTGATGATATTAAATTAAATGTGTATAGATACGATTGAATTGGAGCCAAATTCAAAAGGAAAAGGCATTGCTAAGGATTAAGTTGGCCGTAAACCTTCAAGGTAAGTGTTTGATCTATCCTAGCTTGAGGGAATAGGAGTTGAGTATAATTGCTATTTGTTAGGTGTTGTGTCCGATGTATATGCATGGTGACAAGTATCTATACGTTGGGGATCGAGCATGACCGTGGGTCTTAAATGAATTAGATTTCGAAATTCTTATGTGATTCTATGAAAAAAATTAATTGTTGAGCCTTGGCACCGGGTTATTGTTTTCTCTTGCCAATAATATATATATTGAGAACTATGTATTAATTGAAATGGGAGCGGGTGGTTCGCCTACCACAAGATATTAATTGAAATGGGAGTGGGTGGTAGGCCTACCACATGATATCATATTGAAATAGGAGCGAGTGGTACGCCTACCACAACTTATATTGATTATTGTTATTGTCACACCTCCTTTTTTCAAAATTACACCCCCGGAAGGGTGTAAAGGAGTTTTTTCCAATTTAAGGACAATAGGAACGGGATTAGTTATTTAAGTCTTTTCTCAGAGTCGCCACTTGAGAATATAATGGTGTCCCAAGTCACCGGTTTAATCCCGAACTGAGGAAATTTTGACTCTGTTACAGTATGCGAACTAGAAATCCGGATAAGGAATTCTGTTAACCCGGGAGAAGGTGTTAGTTACTCCCGAATTCCGTAGTTCTAGCACGGTCGCTCAACTGTTGAATTTGATTTTTTGTCTGATTCCAGTTGTATGTTGTTAACCATGTATATTATTGTTCCGCTTTTTTTTCAAATTTTAAGAATTACAACGTCGTGAAAATGCATTCTTTAACCACACCGCACCAGTACGCCTATGGCTTTGGATACATTTTGACTTCGTTGGGAGTGGGATTTGGGTCACATAAATGTGCACCCGTTTATGTGAATGTATATTAAAATTGTGCCTAACGGTGTCTATTTCTTTGGCAAAAATCGTGAAATTAGCTAAACGATCATTCTGATATCTAAATTATTATAGTTGTTATTTGAGGACCCCGTTTGTCTAATTTATGATGAGATTCATCTCATTAAATTTTAAGGGTCAACCAATATTGTACTAAGTTCTCTATCACTTGTTTTTCCCTTAATAGCTATTAATATCTTTCTAATAGTTCTTATTACCGTTTGTGGATCCAGGCCATCACATGTTTTGGGCCTGAAAATCATATCCAACACAAGGGAAATGCACGGAACTACGTTGGGCTAATTAGAGCCCAATTCATAATTGCAGACTCATTTTATAGGCCTAGAAGCCATCAATTGAATCTGGCTTCTTTGCCTTATCACACCCAAATTGTTGTCCAAATCCAAAACATGTTTATACAATCTATTCAGGCTAATTATATATGTACACGAGTATTACATCCTCAGTATCAAAACTTAACTAAGAATTAACACTGATTTCATTTAT
>MU689759.1:12534-26669 GCA_026770625.1 Nicotiana glauca
GCATCAGATTCATAGAATTTCGAATAATTTAATCAGAGAGTGTTTTTGTGGACTTGTGAGTACAATGGTTCAATGTGTGAATTCAGCTAAGGTATGCAGTCATATTTTGGTGCTGCGTGTAGTTATTGATACAGTGAGCGTATGTTGGAACATGCCTATCAGAGAATTCCGGATGTTAGAATTGGGCTCTAAGGCTTATTTGCTTAAGTGAAAAAGGATATCTTCAGATTGATTAAGCTAGGGTGCCCAGCTGAGTTGTGGTAGCACGGGTAGGGGCTCGAGGTGTTAAACAGTAATTTCAGACAACTCCAGCACAATTCTTAGCACGTTCAAGGACGAACATATATTTAAGTGGGAGAGAATGTAACGACCCGACCGATTGTTTTGAGCTCTAGCACGTCGTTCAACAGTTTGGGGCCATGAGCAGCTTCACTTCAGGTATTATGACTTGTACGCATGGTCAGAATTGAATTCCGGGGAATTCAGAATTGATTTGGAAAGAGAATTCTCATTTTGGAAGCTTTAAGTTGAAAGAATTAGCTAAGATTAGATTTTTGAGTAAACGAACTCGAAATCAGGATTCGAAGGTTCCATCAGTATCACATGATTATTTCGGACTTGGACGTATGTCCGGATCGGGTTTTCAAAAATTCGGGAACGTTTTGGCATCTATTGTGGAAGTTAGCATTTTTGAGGAATTTCATAATACTGGGTTAAAGTGTATTTCAGTGATATTGATGTTCGTTTGGGATTTCGAGTTTGGGAATAGCTCCGTATGGTCATTCTAGAGTTGGGAGCTCTATCGGAAGTAAATTTGGAGATCCGTGGGTCATTTTGAAGTCATTTGGCTAAAGATAGAAAATTGAAGGATTTTGAGAAGTTTGACTGAGAATTTGACTTTTTGATATCGCGGTCGGATTCCAATTCAGAAAGCTAGATCAGGTCTATAATGTTGAATATGACTTGTGTGCAAAATTTGAAGTCAATCGGACGTTATTTGACGAGTTTTGGCATCGAATGTGGAAGTTTGAAATTTCAAAGTTCATTAAGTTTGGATTGGAGTACGATTCATGATTTCGACGTTGTTTGATGTGATTTGATGCCTCGAGCGAGTTCGTATCATATTTTGGGACATGTTGGTATAATTGGTTAAGGTCCCGAGGGCCTCGAGTTGATTTAGGAAGGTTAATGGAATGAATTTCGGACCAAAGAGTTGCTGAAATTTTTTGCAGAAAGCTGTTTTAACAGCAACTAGTGCAATCGTGGAGCTGAATTTGGAAACTTATACCTCGAAATATATAAGGAATCAGAAAGTTTGCAAAACAAAAACGTTGTTGCCCTTGCATTCTAGTTTCTAGAAAGTTAAACCATTCATGATGTGGACATTTTATCAGAAAGTTATGATCGATTGAAGACGGCTGGTGGAATAGTTTTGACTGAATTTTCTGATGCATGGAGCTGACTTTAGAAGATCATATCTCGGAATATATAAAGATTTATATGGTGTACAACTAATCAAATGAAATATCTTCAAGTATAGTTTCTAAATCTTCAAACCGTTTGTTATTTGGATATTTTCACAAGGAGTTATGGGCATTTTAACAGAAGGTGTACAGCATGGGAAAATTAAAATAGGATGTACAACCTGCACATCGTAAGGTACAACTCGATGAAGCCTGGGTAGATTGTTTTAAACACGAGTTTGGCCCATTTCTTTCATTTCTTTCATTTGGCTTGGACGATTTTGGAGAGCTCAAGGAGGGATTTTCACCAAGCAACACTAGGTAAGTAATTTCTTCCTATTTATGAGTTAAATATGTGATCTTATATGGATTTAGATATGGAAAATTAGTATAAATTTGGGTATTTTGGGGAAGACCTAGAATTTGAAATTTTGGACTTTTACCTTGAATTTGAACATGAAAATTAGAGCAAATTGTATATTTGAGTTAGTAAAGCTATGGGTAGAATTTATCTTTGAGAAATTTTGGAATCCGGGCATATGGACCCGAGGGCATTTTGGTTAACTTTTCTAGCGGAGTTGGGAACTTATATAATCAGAGTAAAAATTGAAGAAAAATCAGCGTTTTCACAATTGTTTAAATGAGAATTTAATTAAGTATTTTTGGATGGCTTGCCTGACAGCAGTGTCCGGCGCCATCATGACTCTTAGTGGATTTTGGGTCGTGATACGTTCTAAATTAGAGAATGACACTAACCGAAAAGAAGTCATGCCAGCGTGCACTTCCCAGGAAATTAGAAGAGAGGGGTTTCGCAGCAGTTTATATACAGTTCAAATAATGTCAAAGCAGTAAAAAGTGGCATTTGTCACATTAGGTCCAAACCCGTAGAAAATTAGATAATAAACAAAAGCCAACTATAACAGTTATTCTAAGCTCGAACTCTAAACCCTGAACAAAAAATTTTGAGTTCTTTTCCCCAGTAGAATCGCCAGAGCTGTCACACCTCCTTTTTCCTACCCCCGGAAGAGGTGTACGAGAGTTTTTTCAATTAAACTGATAATAACCGAACATGATTATTTATTCAAATTCAGAGTCGCCACTTGGGATAATTTATGGTGTTCCAAATCACCGGTTTAAAATTACGAATCGAGGAAGTTGACTCTTATTTATGATCTACGAACACAGAAATCTAAGGAATTCTATTAACCCGGGAGAAAGTGTTAGACATTGTCGAGTTTCGTAGTTTTAGCACGGTCACCTAACTATTAATAATTGGCCTAATTATCTGATTTATTACATATTTAGAACCTATGTGCATTTTATTCCTTTTAATCGCTTTTAATATTTATGGATTTGTTTGAACAAGTCGCGATGTCGCGCACTCGTTTGTTTGGTACACATTACAAATAGCGTCACAGGAATCGTACCCACGATTTACAACATGTTTAAATTATTAACATTATTAGTTGTTGTGGCCGGGTCACATAAATGTACTCCCGGATTTGGAAATTATATATAACAACTATGTCACGGGAATTGTACCCGTAGCTATGATAATTTTATTATAACGCGCCTAAAGTAACTAGCACACTTAATTATTTTCATAATATTTGAGGTTCTTATGATGCCAAATTTATGAACAAGATATTATTTGGTCAAATAGGATAGCCGAAATTCAAAAATATCCAGATTTACCACTGGTCGTTGAAAAATAGCAAAGTTTCAAAAGTCATCGAAATTTAGCCACTTTAAATTTGAGCGAAAACACTATTCAAAATCCGGAAAAATACGCCCGTAAATTTTACGGGAGTTCCAGCATAAGTATGCTTAAATTTTACGGGAGTTCCAGGATAACTATGCTGGAACTCCCGTAAATTTTACGGGAGTTCCAGGATAACTATGCTGGAACTCCCGTAAATTTTACGGGAGTTCAAGCATAATTATGCTGGAACTCCAGTGAATTTTACGGGAGTTCCAACAAGTATAATTGTCCAGTATAATATACTGGAGTTTGAAACACTGGTGCTCCAGTCTCCCGCAAATTTTACAGGAGTTAGCAAAGTATACCGGTCCAGCATAATATGCTGGAGTTCGTACACAAATGCACCAGAACTCCCGTTTATTATACTGGACCGGTCCCTGTTGCAACAAAATAGTGGCTATTTTTCATTGACTTGGTAAACGCTGGCTATTTTTTAATGACCAGTGTGAAAACTGGCTATACCATGAAATTTTAACAACATGATCAATTACTTGGCCCAGATTCCTTATGGTTCAAGACCTACCTTATGATCCATTCTTATTACTTGCCAAGAAAGAAACACCTTGAATTTTTCCATCTACCCAATTAAAAGCATTTATTCAAGAAACAAGACTACATACATCACAATCGAAATAAAAACTAATTAAAACAATTTAAATGAAAAGTAAGACATGCTACTCAAACAACATAGAATTCAAATCAACCAACATGCGCACCAAGCTATCATAACATCATGAAATGAGAATGAAAATTGAGAATGAAATTTTTATTGATGAACAAAGCTAAAAATTGCAAATCAATCGGGCTTAGCAAAGGAATAATCCTTGGAATGAGACACCGAAATTACAAAATCGAAACCTTGAATCGACATCGAAAATCTCAAAACCCAAATTGACCTCAGTCAAACGATAAACTAAAACCTCAAATATCTGACAACAGGTAAACCCAAGCCATCCATTTAAGTATATTTCGAAATTGGCTGGCTGGGATTAAAGTTCCACCATAGATATATTTCTTAACAAAGTATCAAAATCCGTGCACATCGATAAGAATGCATTCAGTACAGTGCTGAAGGCTGAAAGATACAATTTGAGAAGAGTAATCTTAACCATGAAACTTCCACGGGTAGTGTCTTGGGGAAAAGAAACTATTTGCTTACATGTCTTCTCTTCTATGTTCAATTGAATTCCATTCCTTGATTCGAATTAAATGTGAGATTTAACTAGTTCACATACAACAGTCTTGAGGGGATGGATCGATCAGTGCTTCTCTACAAGTTTGTTGCTTTTGGAAGCCATTTTGCCTGCCGTGAACGCTGCGAAACACCAAACGTTTTTTCTATCACTCAGTTCGAATCAGCTTTAGAAGAAAACTAATCTTCTGACCTTTAGGGTTGGCTGTCGTTTTCTCCATTTTTTTAGGAATTGCGGCTGAAGCTCTAGAATTATTGGTTGTGTCTAGGTCCAGGTCTATCATTTAAGAATAATTTTATAGGGGTAGGAATTAGGTTAGGTCAAATGCGGAATGGGTATGAGCTCAATTTTACGGGCTATCCCAAATTAGGCCTTTTTAATTAAGACCAAACAAAATTAGCCCCAAATTTCATACTTTTTCATTTAAAACAAGACCAAAAATACTACACCATTTACTAATTAATCCTACTTAAGTAAGATTATTATTAAAATAAAACTATCCGTTAAAATAAATCTATTTTTATTTTTTTTAAAATATCATACTAAAAGATAAAAAATGAAAATATTATTGTAAAATTAAGATAATATTCCTGGAACTATTTTTTTGTATTTTTAAATTTTATGTAAGGTAGACAAATTAAAAGTAAGTAGACAAAAATATTAATTAGCTATATAAGAGAAAATATTTTTGTAATATTTGTTTTTGTGATTAAATAAAGTAAAGAGAGCGATATTAAACCTAAACTAAATATTTATGCTAAAATGTGTAAAATTTTGGGAAGGGTCAAAAATTACATGTCTACAACAATGATAGCAGGGAAATCTGAGCAGGAGTCTTTCTCAATTGTTCCACGATGGAGTAATCTTGCACTTCATTTTTCTCAAAAACTCCTCCGCCTCTTCTTCAGTATCTGGTTTCTTCACTAGAACTGGATTGTCTCTGAGTGTTTTAGCTTTTCTTAACTCTTCCGGAGCAAAGTATCTCCCCGAACAAGTTAATCCCTAGGCCTCATTAACTTCCTCTTTCACTTCCTTCCCCTTATAGGTCACTATCACCCGCTCATAGTTCCATGGGACAGCCTTGGTGTTGACTATCGGCAGATGGGTCATAGGTTTTATAATGATAGGGTCTTTGTGGGCACCTTTCACAATTATGACAGGCTTATTCGCCACCCCCGGCACGATCACCTTTGGCTTTTCTTGCTTTGCTATAATCATTTGGGGATCTCTTCTCAACTACCACAGATGGCTTATCATTTGGCATGCACAACTTGTCTGTTGATCCTTCATCTATCGAAGAGGTTGCTTTTGTGACAACTGGGCCCTTGACTGACTTGGCCTTACTAGACCGAATCATCATGACAGATTGTGAAGGATTCTTGGGCTCCCTATCCTCATGTACTATCTCGATCATGTTCGTTTCATCATGGACCAGCAATGGGTTTTGATTGATGTAGGGTGCTTCCGGAGTTTGGACCACGATATGATTTGTGTCAATGAGCTCTTGGATAGCGACTTTCAAATGCCAACACTTTTTCGTATCGTGCCCCGGAGCAACAAAACAATATGCACAGTTGAGGGAGTAATCCAGATTCTTTGGAGGTGGGTTTGGTAATTTTGACTCGATTGGCCTTAACACATACAACTGTCTCAATCTCTGGAATAGACTGGTATAAGACTTCCCAAGTAGGGTGAAAGTTTTCTTCCGCTGCACCCTTTTGTTTCTGAATGCTGGCTTGGGCTGGAAGCTTGGACCGACAGAGTTTCGGTAAGTTTGTGGAGGTGAGTAGGCATTTTATGGAGCTGAGTAGGTGTTTTGTGGGTCTGGGGCACATCACTGTGGGTGAGAAGGAGGTTGAGTGTATGATTGGACGTGGTGGACATGGTATTAAGGTGGCTTGACAAAATACTGAGGGTTTGGTGATGGAAAGTAATATTGAGGTAGGTTATATGGGGTTTGGGTGTAGGTTTGAGGTCGGGGTCGAGGATGGATGTACTGATAAGGTGAACCCCTCTGGCCGTGCCATGTCCCAGAGACAACCATGGCAACATCGTCCTTGTTTTTCTTGCCCAACAAACTTTTGGTACCACTCTGGATTCCCTGGGTGGTTGCTTCTATAGCGGAGTAGCTCATGATCTTGCTCGACTTGAGCCCCTCTTCCGCCATTTCTCCCATCTTTACCACATCATTGAAATACTTACCAATGGCTGAGATCGAATGGCCATAGTAAGTGGGCTCCAGGGCTTGAAGAAAGTATTTAACCATCTCATCTTCTTCGATCGGAGGATTGACTCGTGCAACTTACTCCCTCCATCGGAACCCATATTCTCTGGAGCTTTCACTGGGTTTCTTTTTCACGTTGGTCAGAGATAGGCGGTCTGGAATAATGTCTATATTGTACTGAAAGTACCGAGCAAAGGCCTGATCCATATCATCCCAGGTGTACCACCTACTGGCGTTCTAGTGGGTGTACCATTCTAAAGCTGCCCCACTCAGACTCTGGCTGAAGTACACCATCAATAATTTGTCTTTTCCCCCACTGCCTCTCATTTTACTACAATAAGCTCTCGGATGAGCTACAGGATCCCTATGTCCGTCATACAAGTCAAACTTGGGCATCTTGAACCCGACATGCGGTTGGACATCGGGGAACAAATATAAATCCTTATAAGCCACACTCACCTGGTTTCTCAAGCCTTGCATATTTCTCAATGATTGCTCCAGACTCTTTACCTTCCTGAACATCGCCTCTTGCTCTACGTTCTTGGTTGGTTTGTCAGTTTCAACATGAGGCTCAAAGTGGGGAGTGTAGGAGTAAGGATCTGGGACTTTGAAGGTGGAATCCGGTGCTCACTAGAGGATCAGTGGAGGGTAGCTTGCCGAGGGGGTACGAAAACAGGAGCAGATGTCGGAGCAGGGTATGAGGTTGTTTTGGCTGGTAGAGGATGGAAGATTTGGGCCGAAGTACCATGGTAATTATGGTAATGTGTGAACCATGGTGCGTGTTGTTGGGAAAGATCAACGGTATTTAGCATCTGAGCTTGAGGCAGTGGTAGGATGGAATCAGGGTTTTCTTCGCAATTAGTAGGGAATGAAGGTGGAGGGTGTCCCTTAATCCAGGACTGATACATTTCCACCATCTGATGCCTCATCCTTTGGACTTCCTCTTTCGGTTCTGACTCCGATTCAACAATTTCCTTTGGTGGGTCTACAACTCCCGTGTCTGTTTCTTTGCTAGCCATGACTATCTGGCGCTTTGACCGGGTGTTGTATGGATGACTTGCCAGGATGCCAACAAACTAACCACCTTCTTGTTAGGAATAAAGATAACAGAGGAAAAAAACACAAAACCACTATGTTAGCGTTAGGTCATTTATCAAATAATAGTATAGCATTACGTGCAATGCACCTAGCAACAATTAGTGGTTCTATAATGGCTTTGAGGGTCGTAGGGTCATATGGCATCATCCCAATTTGCTCATTTCAATCCTTGCTTCTCTTTCTTTTCTTGCACCTCTTATCACACATCGTTTCTTCCCACTCTTTTGTTTTGGCTTATCACTCTCTTCTTCTCTCTTTTTTTTTTAAAAAAAAGATTTGATCGAACCCGATGTAGGTTGCTTACGTATCATGTCCCTTATGAATCAGACCAAGCGTAGTTCTGGAAAAGTGATGGAAAATAAACTAAAAATAAAATCTTTTTGGGATTTTTCATTTAAAAACTTTTCGATAATAAAATACAATGGGAAGTACGATAATATAAGACCTGATAGACTCAACTATACTACGACAGACTCTAACACTACCTAACGGACTAAGTACTCCTAGGCAAGATACGAAAGTAAAAGATAACATAAGACAATCTCAAAACACCTAAATATAATGACTCCTCAAGCTGCTCTTGAATGCAACGGTCTTGGCTAGGACGAGTCTGATAAAGAATCGGATGGCCCCGTCAGTCCTGTCGAATCTAATCTCTGTATTATGCCCTGCAAAGACACCTTAAATTGGGAATGAGAATCTTGGAATGCGTGCCTGCATCTGGAAGGCTGACCCTAGTAAGGTACTCAGTGCTGTCCCATGTTCTTTACCAACCCTGCCAACTGCGATCTCAATGACTGAAGTGTAGCTCGAACCCTAACCCTCTCTACTGCACGGGCCTCCTCTGCTTGGATAAAACGATCTATCAACTATTTAAGCTATATCCGTGAGGTGGCTTCCTCGTCAAATACTCCTCTAACAGGTCGGGGCAATGGCCTGCTAACCCCCACTTAGTAGACTGTAGCCATATGAAGTACTCATGGGTATACCCAGGTGAATGCGAGTCAGCTGCTAAAGTATCTCTACCCATCTTCATTGCATGACACCAATAGGTCTGGATGTCGGCCTCCCTGTGAGGCATAGTGTCGAACTCCCCGATGAAGTCATGAGAATCAGGAATGTAAGGGACTTCTTTTCGCCTCCCTAACTGACGCATCACTCTAGTAGGGGTATATAGTCTAGTATACCAAAGTCCAATCAGTACCAAGAAGTCTTGCATGCGAGATCCTGCTAAGATCACGTCCAAATCAATCCAAAGGTATGACCACAAAATCTTCTCTTCAGTCAAGGATCCTAAGTAATCAACCCAAGCCTGAACTCTAAGTGGTAAGGCAAACTTATCGTACGTCATTCTATGCTCGGTGCACTTCACTTGATCTCTCAGACAACGGCCACTCACATCTTTCTCAAACATGGTGGCGGGATGTAAGTGTTCCATCATCCACAGATGTAGCAACGAGTTGCTTCCATCAAAGAACCTCTCACATTCTCGAATCCTGGTCAAAGCAGGGTAGATTTCTGCAAAAAATTTCTGAATCGAGGTGACCTTACTATTGTGTTTATCATGGAAAAGTGCAAAGGATATTGATCCCAAGAGTGTGCTAATATTTCTACCCTTCAAAGGAAATACTAAGAGATCTAACAATGCAATAAAGAAAACCATAAGATGCCTCGTCTTCCAAGAATCATATGATATGGAAAATTCATCTACGAAGGTCTCATACCTAGCAGGACGAGCAAACCTCTCGAATAAAAAGTCCAACGGTACCCAAGATTGATATAGACATCCCATGTGGTTTTCCAAATCCATCATATGATCTTAAGGAACTTTGTACTTGAATGAGCCCTTATGTAAATCAAATTCTTGTCTAGGTACGACAAGCGAGTCAAACCGGCTATCTCAGCTAAGGTGGGTGTCATCTCAAGATACCCACACTTAAATACCATCCCCTGTGGGTCCTAAAATGTTAACATTGCTTCTACGAGGTCGGGACGGGAGGGGGGTTGATGTCCGTCAATGAAATAAGAGTCCCTAATTTACCCATCAAGTCATGTTGCTCAAGTAATGTGAACATGTTCCACCATTTTACTAGCCTTCTAGGGAGTTTGACCACCATTGACACTCTAGCCCTGATAAATGGATCCATACCTGTTGTCTGTTGAAAGGAATAAGGCTAAATAAAGTTAGTGACTCAAAACACTATGTGGTGTTGACATCTCCTATTGGACACACACAAGACATGACTAGGGCTATTGTTGCAAAAATGGTCTATGTAGCCAAGGAGTCTAAAAATGCAATACTCAATTAGGATGACCTATACGACATGGAAACACCTCACGAAGACCTATACATCCCTCAACCTCTTTAGGAATCCAGTCTCCTAAATTACATTGAGGTACTGACCTCACTTTGGAAAAATGGCCGATTTGGTCAAGAATGGCTAGACACACGGATGCAGCGGGGATGGACCTTGAAATAATATGATACCTAGTTGTGGACTCAAAATGCTAAAATATGGGTCATCGAGGTACCTTTGCAAAAAATGGCCCCATTTTGTAGGAACGACCAATATGGCCAAAGGTGGCTAGACATGAAAGATTTGGCTAAGATCCCGCAAAGCCAAAAACCTAAGACTTACTAGGAAGACCGGACCCTATGTGAGTTGCCTACGTATCCCGCCCCGAAAGACGAGAATCTTGTATGCGTAGTTCGGGAAGATCGGACATGGGAGAAAGCTTTTTTTTTTTTAAAAATGCAACTAATTTGGAAAAACTATTGTTTTTGTCTTTTTGAAAAATGATGGAATATAAAATATTTTTTGGATTTTCTTTTTCACTTTTTTTTATTTTTTTGGAAAATGATGGAAAGTGTAAAATCTTTTTTTTTGAATTTTTTATTTTTATTTTTTTTATTTTTGGAAAAACTATGAATGAAAAATGCGAGTGGGCCCTACTTGCTTCATTTTATACTTCGCCCTCAAATATCATTAATCCGCCAAATGACTTGTTTACCCCTAAATAAATACAGTGTGTAGGACATAAGGATGATTAAATGTCTTTTTGGGCCATAAGCTCATTTTGACATAATTTGGATAGGCCTCCTACAACGAAAGACGATGCATGAGACCAAACTCTGCTAGATTTGAATGATATGATGTAAATAAGCATGACCTAAAGGCTGACCTACGGTTGGGATTCACTAGACAAGGCAATTCGGGGCGGCATGTGGTCGATGGCGGTTGCTCTAGCTGTCCGCCCACGCCACCCTCTAAAGACACAGGTGACTCACAAGAAGACCGTATACGCTCAAACGTACTCCGGAAGACTTGTTGTAGAAAGAAGACCCGGAGTTATGCAAATGATGATAATTTATAAAGTAGTAACACATAAAGAAAAAATTATAAACAAATAAGCAACTAGCAAATAATAAAATGACATAAATAAAATAAAAATCAAATAAAGCAAACAAAACACATAAAACCTCAACCTGAATGCAGTGATCCTGGGGTAGCTGTCATGCTCAAACTCCGGTAAGTAAATCCACATCTGTATGAAAAAACTTAAACCAACACTATGTGAGACAATAACATCCCCTTTAAGACACATGCAAGATATGGTTGCGGCTATTTTTGCAAAATGACTTATTTAGCCAAGAGGTGGCTAGAAGTGCAAAATTTGGCTAAGACCCCGCAAAGCCAAGAACCTAAGATTTACTAGGAAGACCGGACCCTATGTGGGTTGCTTATGTATCACGCCTCGAAAGACGAGAATCAGGTATGCGTAGTTCGGGCAGATTGGATACGGTTGAGAATTGAAAAAAAATAACTAATTTAGAGAAAATATATTTTTTGGTTTTCTTGAAAAATGAAGAAGCATACAAAATCTTTTTGGATTTACTTTTTCTCTCTTTTTTTGGATCTTTTTGACTTTTTCAAGCTCTTTTTTTTTCTTAGCCAAAATCTGACAGAAAACATAATTGGGCCCCACTCGCTTTATCTTCACACTTCACCCTCTCTTTTTTCTTTTTTTCTTGTTTTTTTCCATTGTTTTTTTTTTCATTTTTCATTTGCCCCCAGCTATCATTGGTCCGCCAAATGACCCTTTTACTCTTGAATAAATGCAACTTGTAGCACATAGAATGCATCAAGCTGGTCTGTTATTTTGGATACACCTGTCCTAGATGGACCCAACCCCTGTGTTGAGTCCCCTAAGCCAAATGCACATGATGCAGATAAGCATTCCTACTAGGAATCCGACATGAGGCTGAGTTATTCTAGGTTTAAAACCTGGGTTTATTTGTTTTAGACCTAGCTTACCCGAGCGGACAACTCGAGCCGGGGGAGGGCTGCATACCGATAACCAAAAGATCCTCCGACTTTGCAACTTGTCCGAGCCTCGTCATATTTTCGGATATGACACTAACAGAAAGAAGTCACGACCAGCGTGCACTTCTCAGGAGGGAGAAAAGAAGGGTTTCGTAGCAGTTTATATATATAGTTCAGATAATATCAAAGTAGTAAAAAGCAATATTTAGTACATTTAAGCCCGAACATGTAATAAAAATTAGATAATAAATAAAGACAAATACAACAATTATTCCAAGCTTGAATTCTCTAACCCTGAACTGAAGTCCTGGGTTCTTGTCCCCAGCAGAGTCGCTAGAGTTGTCACACCTCCTTTTTCACTACACCCCCGGAATGGTATAATAAAGGGAGTTTTTACAATTAAAGGACAACCGAAATGAGATTTATTATTTAAAGATTCAGAGTCACCACTTGGGAGATTTAGGTTTCCCAAGTCACCGGTGTGAATCCCGAATCGAGGAAAAGAATGACTCTGTATTACAGTCTGCGAACCAGAAATTTGGGTAAGGAATTTTGTTAACCCGGGAGAAGGTGTTAGGCATTTTCGAGTTTCGTGGTTCTAGCACGGTCGCTCAACTGTTATTATTGGCCTTTTTATCTAATTTAAAATATTTTGAACCGATGTGCAATTTTAACCTTAACCGCTTTTAATTATTTTTAAAGAAAGATTTGCAACGTCATTTAAAATATGTCTTGAATCACGTAACATAAATGAACCCCCGGTCCGCAACACATTCTATATAACACTGTTGAGATTTGGATTTGGGTCACATAAATGCGCACCCGAGTTTAGGAAGGTAATTTTTAGATAGCGCGCCTAAAGCAACTACGCACTTTCAACTTTTCGAGGGCGATGGAAAATTCAGCTAATGGCACACCTCGATTCTAATTGCAAAAGATTGTACTCAACTAAAGCAAACTACGGGATTCATTTTAAGTGATTTCCCTAAACACTGTTAAAATAGTGCCTATAACAAACAATTTTCTCCGGTTAGCTCTGAACAACAAAACAATAATTATTGGCCGGAAGAATTTCCTCATCTTATTTAGCAAACTGACTCTCATGCATATACTACAAATATCCAACCATGTTAATGCTATGTACGTTGAAGTAAAACTGATTTTCAATCCAATTAGCACCTCTATACTGATTTTCAAACTCATTCAAACATGGCCTTACTAAGAAACAAGACTCAACTGGAACTTAACATAATACAAAATGACATAAAATTGAACAGAATTTCAGAAACCGCTAACGACGCAATTCAAACAATAGTATTAGCCAAACAATTCATCAAACATGAAGAGTAATACTTCTGAACACGACACAAAGGGAAAAGACTGACCAAAGGCACATACCCTCCCAGCGACAGAACCAGCACCGGAGACCTCGATGCGACATCCTCGAACGGGCTTCGACAAAAAACCAATAGAAACGATCGTTGATATTCAATCGAAAAGCTGGGGACTCGTCGGAACCACGACAACACTCAACAACGGGCCTCGTCGTGAACTCAAATCGCTCAAACAAACTCCGTTCATGGAGAAGAAAAAATCTGAAACTAAGGAGATGATACAGAATGTTTTATGTGCTATGTAGTTGTCTTGTGAGTTTTACATCAAGGAAATCTCAAAGTATGTGTGTTCTTGTGTGTGTAGAGATCCGTTAGATGGATTTTCTTTAGCCACTGTTACTTTTCGATGGAAAAGATGAAGTCCAGGTCCAAAACGGTGGATCGTCTGCTTCAGGTTTGGTCGTTGTTTGGGGTGTAACGATGAGTTCACCGCTGGTGGGGAGAGGAGAGTCCGGTGTGAGCTATGGAAATGGAGCTAAGTTCTAGGGTTTTGTGGTGTTAGATCCATGAGGAAGATGAAGAAGAAAGGTTTATGTTTTGTGTTTTTGTCCAGTATTGCGGCTGAAGGCTCTTCAGCTCTCTAGATTTCTTTAGCATTTTTGTTCTCCATGGAAGAAGAAACCATGGCTGATGCTTTCTAGTAGAAAAGGGAACGATCGGGGGGGGGGGGGGGGGG
>MU689759.1:28940-74518 GCA_026770625.1 Nicotiana glauca
TATGCACAAAAGATGCAAATAATTAATAAAATTCTACGAAAAAATCCTATAAAATTGCAAAAATTGGGAAAAATTATTTTCTCATATTTTATGGGTGTAATTCATATAGGGCAAAAATCACGTGCTCACAGCTGCCCCTCTTTGCTCGGAAATTTGAAGAGTTTTCGTGCAAAGATAAAGTGAGCGGATACGAGCAACTTTTGCCCATTTGAATACTCCGTGGGAAGAATTTTCGAAAGATTTGACCGAACCTTGCTTCTGAGGTTGCCTACATATCCTTGGTTGTAAAGGAATCAGGTCAGTGTAGTTTAGAAGTGAGTGAGATGATGGAGTATGCAGAGGTGGAGAGCCAGTCGTGGTGCCGTTCCGCCGAGGTTCCGGTCCGCGGTCCTCTTATTACATCCAAATCAAAAGAAATGAAAAGACTAACTAAGTCTGTCAACTATGAGTTACAAGATTCCTATCTATATCTTCAAACTTGAACTTGTAGCTTTTGTTGCCATGCTGACTTGTATTATCCTAGTGAAATTCCTCTGTTGTCGACTTGAATTGTAATCTGAGATGTTTTTCCTTTCTTCAGGTGGATGCCTGACTGCCAAAACTTGAATTACATTCTGAGATGCTTTCCTTTTCTCCAGGTGGACGCCTGACTGCTGAACTGTATTTTGAGATGTTGACCCTTTCTCCAGGTGGATACCTGACTGCTGAACCTGAATTGTATTCCCTTGCTCTTCAGGCGGGTTCCTGACTGATCAACTTGAATTATATTCCCATGCTCTCCATGCGGGCTCCTGATTGCTGAACTTGAAATGTATTCCCATGCTCTCCATGCGGGCTCCTGACTGCTGAACTTGAAATGTATTTCCTTGCTCTCTAGGCGGACTCCTGATTGCTGAACTTGAAATGTGTTCCCATGCTCTCCAGGCGGGCTCCTAATTGCTGAACTCAAAATGTATTCCCTTGCTCTCCAGGCGGGCTCCTGATTGCTAAACTTGAAATGTATTCCTATGCTCTCCAGGCAGGCTCCTGACTGTTAAACTTGAAATGTATTCCCATGCTCTCTAGGCGGGCTCCTGACTGCTAAATTTGAAACGTATTCCCATGTTCTCCAGGCGGGCTCCTGATTGCTGAACTTGAAATGTATTCCCTTGCTCTCCAGGCGGGCTCCTGATTGCTGAACTTGAAAGGTATTCCTATGCTCTCCAGGCGAGCTCCTGATTGTTGAACTTTAATTGTATTCCCATGCTTTCCAGGCGGGCTCCTGACTGCTGAATTTTAAATGTATTCCCATGCTCTCCAGGCGGTCCTGACTGCTGAACTTGAAATGTGTTCACATGCTCTCCAGGCGGGCTCCTGACTGCTGAACTTGAAATGTGTTCTCATGCTCTCTAGGCGGGCTCTTGACTGCTGAACTTGAAATGTATTCATATGCTCTCCGAGCGGGTTCCTGACTGCTGACCTGAAATGTATTCCCTTGTTCTCCAGGCGGGCTCCTGACTGCTGATTTGAAATTTATTCCCTTATTCTTCAGGCGGGCTCCTGACTGCTGACTTGAAATGTACTCCCTTGTTCTCTAGGCGGGCTCCTGAATGCTGAATTTGAACTTTTTCTCCCTGTTCTCCAAGCGGGTACCTGATTCCAACAAAACTAGATAAAACAAAGGAAATTTTCTGCCCCAGTTTGGTAGCCGGGCACATAGGTGAGTGTAAAACTGAATCATTCTACCAACTATTATTAAGAATTTGGAAGTTAAGTCCTATTATCCATGGAGGTCCTGACAACTCTTAATTAAACAACAATTATATATCTAAGCTGTATCTTCTAAAGGTATTATTTCCGCTAAGTCCTGTTATCTAAGAGGGTCTTAAACTACATCCTATTATCCAGGAAGGTCCTGAAAATCAAAATCAAGTTTTATCTTAAAAGTGGCAATTTTTACGACTTGATTATACTACCCTACAACAGAATTTATGCTACATCTTGTTATATAATGGAAATCTTAAAACTAGGTCCCATTATTCAGGGAGGGTCCTGAAAACTCCTAATTGAATCCTATCTTAAACATACAAACTTTGAAGCCAACTTATATTCCTTATGCTAAACTATGCTATTCATGATTGCTTTGAAACTTAACTAAGTCTCCTTTTACAGGAGGGTCCTAAGAGTTTACGGTCAAACCTATTTGGTGCTTGCTCTTCCCCTACGGAGGATTTCTCCGAAACAAACGAAATTTTTTGCCCCTGTTTCAAGTAAAAGAAAAATAATCTTGTTAGTTTAAAATATGGTGGTTGGTTTGTGGCCTTGACTTTGAAGGCGATTGCTCCTTCATTTCCCATGATAACTGATTTCCACGCGAAGGCCTTACTTGTTTATTGACTAACCACTTTCTTTGCCGTCCTTGTCACAGAAAATACCCCTTCTCCGTTAAGACCCAATTCCCTCTAACTTTTGCATCGCTCATGAACCGACATTTACCAACCTTTGTGTTCCTAAAGCACGTCCATTGCCTCCACTCCGTGTGTATGCTTTTCTTTCCTGACTTAAACCACTGGCCTTGACCTTGAGGTCTGTTGCTCCTTCACTTGCCATGATAACTGATTTCCATTCAAAGACCTTTCTTGTTCCTTGACTAACCACTTCCTTTGTCACCCTTAACACAGAAAGTACCTCTTCTCCGTTCAAACCCAATACCTTCGATCTGTTGCATTGCTCTTGAATTGACATTTACCAACCTTTATGTTTCACATGAACCCCAAAGCACGACACTTGTCACCCTCTCCGTTACATCTCGCATTTTCATACGTTAAAAATTCGTTTTTAGTTAACCGGCGTAGACTCGGGGATGGGATCATCTTGACGTTAGCGTACTTAAGCTATTTATAACAAGAGATAAATAAGTGTTATGAAGGATAAATGGGTAAACAGATTAAAGAAAACGAGTTTCATTGAAAGTGGTCAATTTGGATTAAAATACGGGTCGATCAATAATACCCGATAATTATGAACTAGTACCATGCAAGGTACCATATGACCACGGTAGTATATTATATAAAGTATTTTAAAAATAAATACAATTTTAAGTAATTTGGGGCAGCTTTTAAATTATGCGGGCAATTAAATATTTATCGGGTAATAGGACATTACCCCATTAACTAATAAGTGGATAAGACTTAAATTGATTAAGAGACACGTGGAAGCCCTCCCTAACCAAGATAATGACTCTTAAAATTATTTGGGAGGTGGCAACCTTATGCCTTATCTTGAAGACACCTATTAAAATATAATGATTTTTAATGACTAAAGCAATTACCACTCAAGAAACATTCTGAAAGTAGACAATATCTTCCAACCTTGCACGTTAAAAGTGCTATAAAGAAATGGAAATAGCAAAAGTTAGTTATATAACTTTTCTTGTTAAAACTCACGAACAGAAGCAATTTCAAAGCCAAGGCTTGTTAAAAATTCAAAAGAAATTTCATTCATATGATATGAAGAAGCTTGAAACAATAATCCGCTTGTGGCTTGAAACCAAGAACGTAAGATCAGAAACCAAGTTCGTTCCAATTTCAAGGAAATCCAGTATAATTTTCGCAGAAGCAGATTCGTTCCAATAATTCAAGAAACATGTACGTTAAGGCTAAACTCTGTCCTTCCTTTTAGCACGAATTCTGGGAAATTCCTAAGACATCAAATGTGATATTTTATTATTCTATTGCTAGAAAGACCTTCTGTAAAAGGCATTGGGATCGTAGCTGAAGTATTTTCATGATGCTATTAGGTTGATATTCCACTCGTTCGATTAAATAGGGTATTCGACATCTATATATGTCATTTGTTCAGCTTTCTTAACTATATGTCTATATATATATATATATATTCTTATTCGTCTTTCGGTTGTGTGACTAGAAAATAAAGGCATTTAGTATTTGCGATCAGTCCTTCTCCCTTGCTAAACTGTATCTTAAAAATCTCTAAAGTGACACGTCGATTTCCAAAAATCTCAAATATAATTTTTATGTTAAAACTACTAAAACATTTGATTTTTGAAATACTTTCTTTTACTAAATATCAAGAAATCAGGTATAAGGACTAAGTGACACACCTTAAGCTTTTTATGAACATCTTCAGAGTTAAGTTATCTTTCTAAAAGTCGAGTTAAGTTTTCAAGCTTATTCAAAAGAAAAAGAAAACATATAAGGTTCCACGAGACAATTGTATGCGATACAAAGATGATTATGATATTATGAGAATAAGAGTACCTATGAGCCAAGATTGGCTAAATTTTTGTTATGGCCTATTATGTGCATTCAAGATTCATATCATACATGGCATATTATGCATGGACTTCGAGCTATAGCGGAGGTGAGGGCCTATTTGCCCGAAAAACTATATATATTGTAGAGATGGTCATAGGTTGGCAATATGATACCGGTTAGGTACCAGAAGAGACCGCCATTGCTAGCATTTGGTTGGGTATGTCATGCGTTTGCATCAATATATATGTATTCACGACATACAATTACACGAGCATACCATGCATAATTGATTACTATGAGGTCTCCTGTCGGCCATAGAGGCTATAAGAGTTTCAGTGTCAGGTGGTATCACTATTATTATTTTTTTCATCAGCTATGTATGATTCTACTTTCTGTCTTACATACCAGTACATTTTTATTCGTACTGATATCCCATTGCCTGGGGACACTGCATTTTGTTCGTGTGTGCAGTCCTGGTAGGGACTTTGATCGACCTCTCCGGTAAGGATTTTGGGGTTCAGATGTGAGTTGGTAAGCTCCACCTCTTCCTGGAGCTTTCATAGGATGGTTACTTTTGTTGTACAGTTTGGGTATAGCCGGGGCTTTGTCTCTACAGTGCTTATGGCACTCTTAGAGTCTATTTTGGACACAGTATTCTGGGTTTCTTTTTGCAGCTTTCAGTCTCCAGCCCATAGGCCTGACGTGTGTATATATGTGTGTAGGCATGTATGTCTTTAGTCGCATCCTCGTCGGCCAGCTAGTACTTTATTATTTTGGCCCATCTACCTTTATTTATATGGCTTATTGCTATTCAGGTCATGACCTTACCGGTCCAGGCTTAGTATTTTAGATGTTGTGCTGCCCGATCTGTTGGGCCCCCAGTTTAGCTAGCTAGTATGTTTATTGGCTAACTCGATCGAATGCAGTATCGAGTACCGGTCGTGCCTCCCTAGTTTGGGGCATGACAAACTTGGTATCGAAGCAGGTCGTATCCCAGGGAGTCCATAAGCCGTGTCTAGTAGAGTCTTATATATGAGTGTGTCGTGCACCACACTTATAAGTAGGAGGCTAAAGGGCATTTAAGATTGTCACCGTTTTTTCTTACTCTAGATCATGTGGTAGAGCTCAGTCTTAGGAATTCAAAGTCCTAAATCCTATTCGTAATAAAACGATACCTATATCCGAAAAAAGGTTGAAAGAGATATTGTTGTGGAAAAGTTGAGTCAAAGGAATTGAATTTTTGTATGATGCCTACAATAAGTAAATGTGAGGTATTTAGCAGATCATGGGTGTACTGAAAGGTGTAAGCTTCCTGATAAGAAGCCTTAAGGCAATAATTCCATTCCATCCTTATGGTGAAAGAGAATGAGAGATTAAGAAGATAAATACAAGTTTCAACAAGAAAAGGAGGAAGATGAAGAAGGGTACAAGGACCCAGTTAATGAAGGTTAACAACGTTTATAATTGAGGCAGAGGAACATAAGCTTTTTGAGTTATATTTAATAGTAATAGAGGTATATACAATTGGTCGTACCTATTTCAGATATACTCTATGGGGGTTAATAGAAGTAGTATAAGAAGATATTAAGGTTGAATTGTTTGTGTCAGTTGACATTTCCGAAGGATATTGTAAATATGCTAATAGATCTCTTTATAAGACACTCAGATGGTACGCTCTGAAAAAGTGTAGCCAGATATGAGTACTACAAAGACATGCACTACAAGCCTTGAAGGGATAAATATTACCTTAACGTGGCTCGTGTCCCTAGTAAGGCGAGAATGTTAAGCAATTTGAAGAGCCACTGGGTGGAGCAAAGGGAAGTTAAAAGCAAAAGAATGTCTTGTTTGAGTTTTTAGAATAAAGTGATAGGCATAAATGTTAGCGGAAAATAAGAAAAGAGTTAATGAAGCATTATGAGTAAGATGTGTTACATGGAGGACAACGGTAGATCAAAAGATGACGATATTACAACTTCTATAGTCAAGTGAAGGAAGAGACGAGAGGTGACAGGACTTAGGACAACTAAAGAGTATAGGCCATACAGTCACATCCTCATTTTGAGAAATAAATTTGCGACTCTAACGTGATTAATAAAAGGAAAAGTTATACCCTAGAGTAATAGAAATCAGTATGGACTGGTGAATAAGATAAACTAAACATGAGCAAGAGACTTGGTGATTTAATAGTCAGCATCATGAGAATTTCATATCGCCTTTCGGCAATAATAGTACGGACAACAGAAGAAGATTCATGAGAAATGAAAATAGTCATTCAGAAAGACGCCTCCCTAAAGCAAGCAATGTGAGAAAAGTTAAGCTTAAGGGACTATATGTGCCACTTACACTAAGTGCCACCATTTCGATTGAGGAATTTTGTTATCCTTGGTACATAAGGATTACCGTAAGGCGAGTAAGGGTCATTGATGATGCAGAAGGACACTAAAGATGGAGAGTAAAAACATCTATAGGAAGGTCGTCGTAGCTCCAAGTTTTAGTACTCCCCTAAAGGGTGGAATATGGGATGATAAAAGGAAGAATGTGATAAAAAGGGAGAAAGGGATGAGATTGCACTTAACCAAATGCTACAAATATGCTATGATTCTAGAATATTATGCAAGCGCGATGTCAAGGAAATGAAGTAAGGGTTCCTGCCCGATATGTTATTGACAATTAAGGAGCCAGTGCGAGACGTAAGTTAAGACCAAGAAAATAACCCAAGAAAGATTCCGTGAAATATTGACATGAGAATGGGCCAATGAGTAGTTAGTAATTGATTCAGGAAGAGCCTAGTCATGGCTAGTCAAGAGGATGCAGATAAGACAGCAAGTCGAGCAATGGTGAATTTAACCCCGCAGTTATGACATTGTAGTACTTGAAAAATATTCAAATAGGAGTTGGGGTAGTTAAAGGTACCATACAAGTATTACGGAAATAAAAGGTAGTTCCACTAGGAAGACAGTCAAAACTTCAGTTCAGAAGCAGTCGTACAAGCAGCTGAGTATGGAGGTAAGTAACTAAGGATAATTACAAGTGAGCACAACATCAAGAATTCTATCGGGAATACGATATAATAAGCTCGCATCTTTACAAAAGTCAAGGGTTCTCCCTAAGTACTATAATGAAAGACTAGCTGAGGAAATAAGGAAGAAGGCTTCAACACAAGCACAAAGGCCTAAAGAGGAAATGTTCATGTAATAACAGTCTCACAATAATATTGTAAGCATTCAAAAGGAAAATCACACCTACTGTGGCTAATAAATGGGAAGTAAGAATTAAAAGTAATATTCGAGATCATATGAGTTGTATGAAATCTCTGGCAAGTATGGGCACTAACATAAGCTAAGTATGGACGCAATGAGGGGGCAGAAAGACCAGGAAAAGTAATAGCTTACGTTGAAAGAAAGCTAAGATGGAATGAAAAAATTATTTGATCAATGATCTAGAGTTAGTACGTTATGGATACACTCAAAATTTTGGAGCATTATACAGGCAACATATTTGTTGATAATCATACAGCCATAGAAAACTCCGGTATAATTTAAAAGAAAGAATTGAGCCCAGGTCATAGATGAAGGATTGAATTGTTAAAGGATTTTATCATAAATATCCCTCAGCAACTATGAAAGGCTAAAGTAATAACTAATTCCAGGAGCCACAGGTTGGAAGATATCTTAAGCCTATATAGAGGCTGATCAGAAAGAAGAAGAGACTAAAGAGTTACATCGACTAAGCAAAACAGGAAGGACCAAGAGAATTATAGACCTAAGGATCACTCTTAAGCAGTAAAGGTATAAGAAAGATAGTACAATAGCCATATTTTATAATAGCTTTATGATGAAGCAAACTGAAGAGTACCAACCTCATAAGAAGTCAGTACGAAGCTCCCACCAGATTGTTTATATACCAGAGGTGCGAGTATTATAATAGAGCTTCAAGTTATGGACGTGAATTACACTAGGTGGAAGGGAGATCGGGAAAGAGATAGAAGATACGATGCGAGATTTTAAGGTAAGTAAGGTAAAGGAGAACAACGTATGAGATACTCAAAGGCAGAAGATCGTAAATAGTTCATACTTCGGATAAAAGGGCCAGAAGCACGAGGATTCAATGTCCAGGAATGATAGAGGCATCTTCACTGGCATGTCTTCTAGCCTATGGTTTCTAAGAGATTAAATAAGAGTTAGAGATGATATGATGTCTCGCTTGATGTTCTAGAATAACAAAGGAAATGTATGATACAAGCACGTTGGAAGGAGGTTTCGAATAGTATAAATGGATATGTATAAGTCGCAAGCTAAAGTATGGTAGAGAGCCCAAGTTTTAAGGAAACATGAATAAGGATGAGTAAAGGCAAGTGAAAAGGTGACGAGCATGGATAAGTCCTTGGGATTTAGTCCATGGAAACAAGAGAGGTAATGGATATGCATGGATCAGAAAAATCACTTCAAATGTACCACGATCAACGCAAGCCCTAGTGATTGCATAAGATGTTTCAAGTTATCAACAGTACATTGTGGATCAATATTCAGGTGAATCAACAATGGATGGACAAAAGTTACAAAGTATGAGATAAGATTAGACCATTATTCTAAAGATAAATAGTAATGAGAAAGCTTTAAAGGACTTAAATTTATACATATGGAATAAGCAATGAGAGTAAGCTAGGGATTTGGTAGTAGACCTCAGCAACGATAAATTAAAGTAAGAGTTATCGCAGTAAATTCATACGGATGGCTAAACAGACCTATGCAATAAGATATAGCAATATTCGTAAATTCAACAAAGTACCGAGCAAAGAACTTCAGTATACTCATAGATGCCCAAACAGACATCTTATCACGCTCTACATATGAAGCCTAGAAATTCGGCACCTTTAAAGGTCAAAATAGTACAGGCTGCATTATGAAAGGTAGAAACAGTTATGAGATTGGAAGGATTCCGACTACAAGTTGTGGTGTGAGAAGGAGGCTTAAGGGGGGATGCCCTAAACTTTGGACTTATTCATAATAGTCGCCTAGATGGCAAGAAAAGTTGTGTTCAGAAGATATAAGTTAAGAAAATGATAAGAGCATTAGTCAACATTCGAGGACGAATGTTTCTAAGGAGGGAAGGATATTACATCTCGCATTTTCATACGTTAGAATTTCGTTTTTAGTTAACCGACGTAGACTCGGGGATGGTATCATCTTGACGTTAGCGTACTTAAGCTATTTATAACAAGAGATAAATAAGTGTTATGAAGGATAAAGGGGTACACGGATTAAAGAAAACGAGTTTCATTGAAAGTGGTCAATTTGGAATAAAATACGGGTCGATCAATAATATCCGATAATTATGAACTAGTACCATGCAAAGTACTATATGACCACGGTAGTATAATATATAAAGTATATATGAAGTATTTTAAAAATAAATAAAATTTTAAGTAATTTGGGGAAACGTTTAAATTATGCGGGCAATTAATTAATTATTGGGTAACAGAACATTACCCGGTTAACTAATAAGTGGATAAAACTTAAATTGATTACGAGACACGTGGAAGCCCTCCCTAACCAAGATAATGACTCGAAAAATTATTTGGGAGGTGACAACCTTATGCCTTATCTTGAAGACACCTATTATAATATAATGGTTTGTAATGACCAAAGCTATTCCCACTCAAGATAATTTCTGAAAGTAGACAAAATCTTCCAACCTTTCATGTTAAAAGTGCTATCAAGAAATGGAAATAGCAAGAGTTAGTTGTATCACTTTTCTTGTTTAAAACTCACGAACAGAAGCAATTTCAAAGCCAAGGCTTGTTAAAAATTCAAAAGAAATTTCATTCATTTGATATAAAGAAGCTTGAAACAATTTCATTTGATATAAAGAAGCTTGAAACAATAATCTGCTTGTGGCTTGAAACCAAGAACGTAAGATCAGAAACCAAGTTCGTTCCAATTTCAAGGAAATCCAATATAATTTTCGCAGAAGCAGATTCATTCCAATAATTCAAGAAACAAGTATGTTAAGGCTAAACTCTGTCCTTCCTTTTAACATGAATTCTGTAAAATTCCTAAGACGTCAAATGTGATATTTTACTATTCTATTGCTAGAAAGACCTTCTATGAAAGGCATTGGGATCGTAGCTGAAGTATTTTCATGATGCTATTAGGTTGATATTCCACTCGTTCGGTTAAATAGAGTATTCGACATCTATATATGTCATTTGTTCGGCTTTCTTAATTATATGTCTATATATAAGAATTCTTATTCGTCTTTGGGTTGTGTGACTAGAAAATAAAGGCATTTAGTATTTGCGATCAGTCCTTCTCCCTTGTTAAAATGTATCTTTAAAATCTCTAAAGTGACACGTCGATTTCCAAAAATCTCAAATATAATTTATATATTAAAACTACTAAAATACTTGATTTTTGAAATACTTTCTTTTACTAAATATCAAGAAATTGGGTATAAGGATTAAGTGAAGCACCTTAAGCTTTTTATGAACATCTTCAGAGTTAAATCATCTTTCTAAGTCGAGTTAAGTTTTCAAGCTTATTCAAAAGTAAAAGAAAACATATGAGGTTCCACGAGACAATTGTATGCGATACGAAGATGATTATGAGATTATGAGAATAAGAGTACCTATGAGCCAAGATTGGCTAAGTTCTTGTTATGGCCTATTATATGCATTCAAGGTTCATATCATACATGACATATTATACATGGACTTCGAGTTATAATCGGAGGTAAGGGGCCTATTTGCCCGAAAAACTATATATATTGTACATATGACCACAGGTTGGCAATATGATACCGGTTTGCTACCGGAAGAGACTGCCATTGCTAGCATTTAGTTGAGTATGTCATGCATTTGCATCAATATATATGTATTCACGACATACGATTACACGAGCATACCATGCATATTTGATTACTATGAGGTCGGATGTCGGCCATAGAGGCTATCAGAGTTTCAGTGTCAGGTGGTATCACTATTATTATTTTTTTCATCAGCTACGTATGATTCTACTTTCTGCCTTACATACCAGTACATTTTTATTCGTACTGATGTCCCGTTGCCTGGGGACACTGCATTTTGTTTCTGCGCGCCGGTCCAGGTAGGGACTCTGATCGACCTCTCCGTTAGGATTTCGGGGTTCAGATGTGAGTTGGTAAGCACCATCTCTTCCTGGAGCTTTCATAGGATGGTTACTTTTGTTGTACAGTGTGGGTATAGTCGGGGCCTTGTCTCGACAGTGTTTATGACTCTTAGAGGCTATTGTGGACATAGTATTCTGGGTTTCTTTTTGCAGCTTCTAGTGTCCAGCCCATACGCTTGGCATGTATATATATGTGTGTAGTCATGTATGTCTTCGGTCGCAGCCTTGTCGGCCAGCTAGTACTTTATTATTTTGGCCCATCTACCTTTATTTATGTGGCTTATTGTTATTCAGGTCATGACTTTAACGGTCCAGTCTTAGTATTTTAGATGTTGTGTTGCCCGATCTGTTGGGCTCCCACTTTAGTTAGCTAGTATGTTTAGTGGCTAACTCGATCAAATACAGTATCAAGTGACAGTCATTCCTCCCCTAGTTTGGAAGACCTCATTTGTCACCGGTTAACCACTTTCTTTGTTGATCTCATCAAAGAAAATACCTTTGATCTGTCCACCTAACACCCTCCCTCTTATTGCATTGTTCATGAATTGATATGTACCAAACCTTCGTGTTTTACGGAAAATAACTTTGATCCGTTCACCTAACGCCCTCCATTTGTTGCATTGTTCATAAATTGATATGTACCAAACCTTTGTATTTCACAAGGATCCCAAAGCATGTTGATTGCTACCAGCTCAATGCTCTTGTTGTTTTTCCTGACTTATGATATTTTGATATGTTAGCCAGATCCCGTTTTGTGCAATTGGAAAGCTAGTGGCAAATGTTGAAATCATTTCTCACTTGTTATGACCAAACAAACTCAGGAAAAGGAAGTAAACAAAACAAAAGGAATAGAGTAAAGGACAAATGAAAGAGATGATTCCTAACAAGAAAGCTACAAAGTAGAAACCTATCAGATGTAAATACCAACTCTAATGACCATGACATGCACATGTGGATATTCTGTCAAGCAAGTCTAAAGTTCAACATCCTGTTATACCCCCAAATCGTGAAACTGGGCTTTGATGCTCCGTCGTTAGTCATCTTTCACAATCTTTGTCTGGTAATTTCCCATCTGATTCTCAATCCTTATTCGACTTGTAGTGCCCGAAGGGTTTCCACTATCAAGCCTCTCTCATTTTGTTCTTTGTCTCAACTTACAGTCGCCTCAAGGTGCCCGTGAGGGTTTTTACCAATAAGACTCTTTCATTTTCATTATCTTTCCTTCTTGGATCGGAGTGTTGCCCCTGACATAAATCACCTTTACTTGCTCGACTTGGCATCTTTTGAAGACTGATCAGAAGGTCTTTCTTTGGACCGTAACATAGGCTTTTGGATAGGTAGGGTTAGAAAGAAAGGGTATCAAAAGGCTCAAAACAATTCAAATGGGTTCAAAATTACAACTTTCGAAATAAAATCTCTTGCACAACCACAACTTCTGCCCCAATTTCTTTTGTTAGGGACTTTTTGTATTTTTTTTGATGAGACTGAACTATAAGGCTGTCTACGTATCCTTAATAGGAATCAGGTCGAACGTATTTCATGCTTAGGAATTACTTTGTTATTGTGATTTTTCTTTCCTTTTCCTTCCTCTTGCTCTTCTTTTCTTTTCTTTCTTCTTTTCTTTTTTGTTGTTTTGTTATTTTTTTCTTTTTCCTTTTCCTCTTCTTTTCCTTCTCTCTCTTTTCATTCTTTTTCTTTTCTCTTTTTCTTCACTTATCTCTTGCGCTTGCATTTCTGATCTTGGTTACTGATTCCAAAAGAGGGGTATGAAAGGAAATAAATAAGGTTCAAAGGGGTAACAAAGGGTAAAGTATTTAGACAGCAGAACAAAATATCTTCGTCATTCCAACCTTCAAAACATGCCAAGTACAAACAAATGCAATTAAACCGAAGAAGATCATGCATAATATTTCTTGACTGCATCGGAATTGATGGCCATTTCTACACACTTGCTTTCTATGTATGTTAAATATAAAGCACCATTGGACAACACTCTCGTCACGATGAATGGCCCCTGCCAATTTGGGGCGAACTTGCCTTTGGCTTCAAACTCATGCGGCATGATGAATTTCAACAGTATTTCTTTATGTTCTATCTGCCGCAGTTTCACACAATTCGGGCTCGAATGATCTCAAAATGTCCAAATCTGTACTTATTTCCCTCAAATATCCCTATCTTCATAATTGTTTCATTGCTTCATGAGTAAACTAACTTTTAAGACCAGGCCTAGAATTTTGCATGCATGTCATGTCACTAGAACCAGCATTTATACAAAAGACAAAATGGAAGGTAGAAGAGAACTAAACAAAGAAAATGACTAGAAACAACAAAAGATAGGAAATTGCATTAGACAGACAGTGAAATGGTTCGAATAACAAAGCAAGTAAAACAAATTGGGGTACAATCCTGGAAGAAACCTAGACATCACTAAACGAGCTACTACGACAAACAAACGAGGCAAAATGAAAGGATAGAAGGGTTTGAGTCACAAGTCAATATCCGGATTACAACCCTGAAATAATCAGAACAACAGAAATTACAACAAAATAAACCACCAAACTCCACTCTGGCTGACCAAGAAATGGAGCACCTTCCCAATTACCAAGCACAACATCTTAGCCACTGAGTTTTACATCAATATTGCCAAGACTATTATCAACTTTAATCAACCAGTTCCCAAGAGGATTTGCATGCTCCCTGTCACTGTCATTGACCACAACTACTCCTTCTTGAATCATTGTTTCTATTTCCCGTTTCAAATAGCGACAATCTTCAATGCTATGCCCCTGGACATTAGAGTGGTACATGCATCGAACAGCAAGATCAAAGCCTTTCTCATATGGGTCTGAAGTATAGCCGAGGAGTGGCTTAATCAAGCCACAATGCTTTAACTTTTTAAACAAACTTGTTTAGGATTCTCTGATGGGCGTGAAATTATCTTTTTGCCTTTGTGTCCCTCCATGCCTCAGTATTCTAGGATTGTTAGATGCTTGAAAATGCTATAATGCACACGTGAATTTTGGGATGCTGGTGCTCGCCCTAAGGAGTGACCTGGTGGTTGGACAAATTGCCGGATGTTGTTCGGCGGATAATATTGGGATGGCTTGTGTGGAGTTTGGGGCTTTTCACGGGGTCGGTATTGCGGCTGAAAGCATTTAGCAAGAATGACCACTGAACCCTGTCGTTGGCGGAGGGAGTGACCTAGTGGTTGGACATACGACCAGTCATTGTTCGGAGGATAATGCTAAGGTGGATTATGTGGAGCTCGGGGACAGGTTTGGGTTTGGAGTTGGGGTAAAGATGTTTGGCAAGAACGACCACTGGACCCTGTCGTCTGCGGGGCTTAGCGATATCTTTTATATCAACAGGAGGACTATCCCGAACAACTTGTTCATTCCATCTGACCCAAAATCCCCTAAAACTTTCCTTGGGTTTCTTTTCCATCTCAAATAGGGAGGAACGGTTTAGGACAATGTCTTTATTATACAAAAAATGTCGCAAAAAATGTTGAGCCATGTCACCCAATGTATGCCACTTCCCGACATCTTGACGATTATGCCATTCCAAAGCTGCCCCAGTCAAGATCTCACTGAAATACGCCATCAACAAATCATCTTTCTCGCCAACACTTCTCATTTTACAGTAATAACCCCTCAGATGGGCTACCGGATCTCCACCTCTATCATACAAGTTAAACTTTGGCACTTTAAACCCCGCAAGCAGGCGAACGTCGGGGAACATACACAATTCTTTGCAAGACGTGTTAACCTGGTCTCCCATCCCTTGCATGTTCTTTAAGGATTGTTCTACGCCTTTCAGCTTCATGGATATCTCATCTCGCCCTACTTTTCCTGTAACCTTTTCATTTTCAGCATGAAGCTCATCGCGAGAGCTCCTCTTGTATGAATCAAGAACCTCGTGGGCGACCTTTGAGGTGTAATATTAGGCATCACAAGTTTTGAGTGGGTATTCATTATTGGGGGGTAGTGGATAGGACAAAAGGGAAATTTTGGTGAGAGTTAATTGGAGGAAGAGTGGTGGAGCTGCTAGGGTAGTTGGGAAGTGCCAAAGCTTGGATAAAGATAGCATCTAAGAAGCCAAGTGGTGGCGGGGGTGGTGTCTTCTCATTCATCCAGGCCTGATAGTTATCCATCATGTGTTGTCTCAAAATCCTTGCCTCATTAGCCAAACCAGTATTCTGTTCAACCAACTGCTTTCGGGCACCCGTATCAACCAACCCTGTTTTGTTGTTATCTACCATTTCCTTTGACTTTGTGTTGTAGAGAAGAGTTACCCACTAAAAACCACAAACCAACCACCCTTCTAGACTCAATGCTCATAACTTATCCTAAACTCAAGCTTAACGAGCATATATTTTTTCTCTTTTTTGAAACAAACACTCTATGGGAAATTATTAAAGAAAAATCCTACAAGAGAAAAATATTTTTTGATTCTTTTTTCTGAAATGAAGTCCGAACAATAAACTAAAGCAAAATATTTTGAATTTTCATTTGATATCCTGACAGAAGATTTCAAAACAAGTGATGAAAAAGATAAAATAAAATATTTTTGGATTTCAATTTTGATTGCCTAAAGAAGAAATTCTAATGATAAACAAAAATAAAGTATATTTTTTCTATGGTACAATATCCTAACGTTCTAATGAAAATAAAGAAACTCTTTTTTTTCCACGAATTTCTCAAAGAAACACCTCAAAAGAAAATCTTTTTGGATTTTTGAGATTAATACCTTAAAGAAAACTTTTAACAAGGTGCTAAAAGAAAATTCTCTCCTTTTTTTTTTTGAATTTTTAGTATTAATATACTAAAGAAAATATAAAAATAATTTTTATTTTGATATTAATTGCCTAAAGGAAAAACCACCTCAAAGGAATTTTTTTTTTCATTTCTAGAATTAATATTCTAAAGAAAACTTATAACGAAAATATAAAAACGCAAAATTTCTTTTTTTTTTTTTTTGAATTTTTGACTTGTAACACATTTTCAAATACAAAATAAGAAGTACACTAACAAAAGATGGAACGACCCAACCGGTCGTTTTGAGCTTTTGCACTTTGATCTCAAGTTCTCGGGCATGACTTGCCCCGTGTTATGTATCATGACTAATGTAGATCGTTGGTTTTGGTTTTCAGGAAAATTTGGAATGAATTTGAAAGAAACAATTTCAGTAGAAAGCTTTGAATTTGAAAGGTTTGACCAAGAGTTGACTTATCTGTATATGAGCTCGGATCGGAGTTTTTATGATTTGGTTAGCTTCGTTAGATTATTTATGAATTAGGAGTGTGATCGAAAGTAATTTTGGAGTTCTGGTGTAGAATTAGGCTTGAATTGGCGAAGTTAGTATTTTGGCGAATTCCGGTTGATAGGTGAGATTTTGATCCGAGGGTCGGAGTGGAATTCCGAGAGTTGTTGTAGCTTAATTAAGTGATTTGGGATGTGTTTGTAAAATTTCAGGTCATTCGGACGTCGTTTGGTAGGGTTTTTGATCGAAAGTGTATTTCGGAAGTTTTTGGGAAACTTAGGCTTGAATTCGATGAGTTTTGAGTAATTTGATGTTGTTTGAGGTGTTTTGTTGATTGGATCAAGATTGACTAATGTTATGGGACATGTTGGCATGTTTGGTTGAGGCCCCGAGGGCCTCAGGTGAGTTTCGGATGGTCTAACGGGCTAGTTTTGTTGTTGAAAAGTTGCAGATTTTTTTTCATTTCCAGGTGTTGCAGGTTTTAAGTCATCGCAATCGCGTGGGTTAAGCCGTGATCGTGTTGAAGGAAAATTGGGGGCTGGGGAATTACCCTTCGTGTTCGTATTGATAGGAATGCGTTCGCATAGTTGTGGAGGTGGAAATTTCGCGATTGCGGTAATGTGTACGCGTTCGCGTATAAGGATTTGGGGACCCAGGAGATTTATTCTCCTCGTTCGCATAAGATGGTCTGCGATCACATAGAGTTGGGTGCTGAAGCTTCGCGATAGCATGAGATTGGTCGCGATCGCATAGCCTAATTTTGAGGCTAGGGAAATATGTTCTCTGCGATCGCGAGCGTTGGGCCGCGATCGCACATAGGAAACGTTAGTGCAGGGCAGAAGGTTATAATCTCTTTTCATCTGCGATTTTGGGTCATTTTGCCTCCATTGTTGATCATTTTGAGAGCTTCTTGGTGGAGATTAAAGAGGGGTTCAAGGGGAATCGATCGGAGGTAAGATTTTTGAACTTAAAACTCGTTTTTATTGTGAAATCCACCTAGAAATTCATGGAAATTAAGCCTAAAATTGATGAATTAGGGCTTGAGATTTTGAAATTCGATTTGGGGATTTGAAGGACCATTTGAGGTTGGATTTGAGAACTTTTGGTATGTATGAACTCGTGGCAAGATAAGGAACCCATTGATGTAAAAATTTTCGAGATTCGAGAAGTGGGCCCGAGGCTCGAATTTTGCTAATTTCGAGAATTTTGATATTTTTTAATTATTTTCAATTGGGTATTGTTTCCTTAGTATATTGTGATGTATTCGCTCTGGTTTTGGATAGATTTGGTACGCGTGGAGGTCGATTTGAGGGGCAAGGGCGTTGCGAGCTAGAGATTTTGCCGGTTCGAGGTGAGTAATGATTGTAAATGATATCATGAGGGTTTGAAACCCCGGATTGCACACCGGATAGCAAGAGTGGGGTAGAGAACCGTTGAGGGATTGTGACTTGGTCCGTCCCGATTGATGATTTTACCGCATATTTGACTGAAACTTATTTGTTATTATCATGATTTGGGCTGATTGCCATATTTGGGCTTCGTGCCAATTATTTGAACCATTCGGGAATTTTTATCACTGTTTCCTCTCTATTTTGACATACTACTTGAACTCAGTCTTGTTGATTATACTGTTTTACAAACTCAGCCGCTTTAATTGAACTTTGAGACTTAAATGATATTTCCACTGTCGTTTGGGCTGAGCACTACTATTTTAATGATGCCCGAGGGGCTTATGATGTTTTTCTGGACTGAGAGGCTGAGGGTCATATGTGAGGAGGCTTTCAGGTCTTATGAGTGATGTGAGAAGGCTTTTAGGCCTTATGAGTGATGTGAGGAGGCTTTTAGGCCTTGTGAGTGATGTGAGGAGGCTTTCAGGCCTTATGAGTGATGTGAGAAGGCTTCCAGGCTAGAGTGATGTGAGAAGGCTTTCAGGCCTTATGTTATACGCCACGAGGTGGCTTGATATTGTGCTTCGGTTGTAAGGGGACCCTCTCAGAGTCTGCAGACCCCTAGTGAGCATCGTCGATGATATATGGATCGGGCTGCACGCCGCAGCGAGATGTGGATCAGGCAGCATGATGCAATGGTTACTATATGATACTGTTATGAGAATGATCTGAGAGAGAGATCCCGAGGGGTTAAGAGTGAGCCCAAGGGGCTGGTACTGTTTGAGATATTGCCCGAGGGGCAAACTTTTATGTGCTCATCTTACATATTTATTTGCCTTTTTACCCGTTATACTGTGGTATTTGTGCCCGAGGGACAGATTTTCTGTGCTTATTAGCACTAACTATTTTGAAATCATTTCGTAACTGTTGGAAAGATAATTTTAAAAGAAAATAGATTTAAACTGAGCCAAGAGATTTCCAAAGATTTCACAGCTTCACAGTTTTTTGTCAAAGGATAGTATCCTGCTTCTATACAACATGTTGGTTGCTTTACGTGATTTTTTACTGCTCAGTTGTTATTTACCTTTATTACTCACTGAGTTGGAGTACTCACTTTACTCCCTGCACCCTGTGTGCAGATGCAGGTATCTATTTACTCGGTAGCGGGTTTTGGGCCGATCAGAGGCAGAGTTATATGAGTAAAGAGGTGACTGTCAGCGTTCCCAGCACCATGTTTCTCTCTTTTGTTCATTATTCCGATTTTGTACATTTTAGACCCTGTAGTGGATTTACATTCTGATATATGCTCATGACTTGTGACACCCCGGTTTGGGCTGTATTAGGTTGTATTTTTGCTAATTAATGCTATTAAGTCATATATAAGCTGTTTATTTATGTTCAACTATTTCTGAAAAGACGAGTTGGGTGAGTTGGATGGCCTTGTCTTCACGAGAGGCGCCATCACGACTAGTGCGGTGTGTTGGGTCGTGACAAGTTGGTATAAGAGCCTAGGTTACATAGGTCTTACGAGTAATGAGCAGGTTTAGTCGAGTCTCGTGGATTGGTACGGAGACATCTATATTTATCCTTGAGAGGCTGCAGAACTTTTAGGAAAACTTCACATTCTTAAATTCTTTTCGTTCATCCTTGATTCAGCTTGAAAAGAGACTCTTGAAATTCTTTCCACGTGTTCGTATGCGCGCATGAGCGCTCAATATCAGATGTGCCTTGATGGCTTGTGATTCCCCGATCAAGGGGAAAGGTGTGATCGCTGTGAGTTTGATGGTGGCCAGTCTGGAGGACTTGAGGCCGGATCTTTGCCTATGGCTTGAGCACTGAGGTGTTGATCGTGTGAGTAAGTGTTTTGAACTTAAATGTTCGGTATTGTCCCTATTAGAGGAAGTGACGGTTGGATAGCCATGTGATGAGTATGTTAGCACTGCAGGATGTATCTATGTAACTTGGAAGTGATGAGGAAGGTCTGCTGGATGATAGATAAATTATTAAGTGTTTGATTTTCACTGGATGTGTGGCCCCGAGTGATGAGCGCATGAAGAATCTTTTCATGTCTCCTAGATGGGAGTGAAGTAAATTGTTGCGGTATGAGTTCAGACTCAGGAAGACTAAGTGGCTGTGTAATGTGTATGACAGTGGAAGGTATACAAAAATGTTATATTGAGGCGAAGCAGGTGGGTTATATCCTGCGGAGCGTTCCGAAGTGGTGTGATCCTTATGTGTATGTTAGAAGATCTCATGTGTAATAGAAGGGTACGTGTTGAAATTTGAAATTTCGGATTGCTTAAGAGAGTGGGCTTGACTATTGCGGGGTTGAATGTGAGATTTGCGGAAGATTTACAGTACTGGACGACCTGTGTTTTCACAAACTTATAAATGATTTGAGGTTAATCTCACTATGGTATTGTGGCATCAACAAAGTAAAAGTTTTATGAGTTGTTGAGTGTGTCTTGATCTATGGCTTCGAGCCAAGTGGGGGAGTCTGCTGTGAGCAGTTGATTGTACGGTTATGTGCTATGCTGGTTCCAGTTTGAGGCGGGCAAGTGAATCAGTTATGGCTTGTGGGAATAGAGACCGAGGATGTTGATGCAGGTTATATTATGCTTCATAAGGTAAGGAAATCACATGATGTCTTAAGTTGTTGTTAGTAGAGAATGCTCAGTGCATAGAGCAGTAAGTTGCTTGGGTGTATTAGGATGCGGATTTCATTTTTGTGGTATCTAAGTGCTGATGAGGCACGGGTGGTTCTGTTCCTTAGGTCAGGTAACTTGCAGTTTGAATAAGAGTGAATGACTTTCAAGAATGGTTCTAATGTGTTCAAGATTCTGCAGGAAATAACCGGGTATTTTGAAGTTGCATGCGTGGTTAGAAACTGTGTTTTCATTGGAAGAGGTTCAGATTTGTGGTATTTCTATGTTAATTATGGGGTTCTATGTATCAGTATCGGGAAAGTAAAGGTAACGGATTCGGATTCACAGGAAGTTCTTCAGAGTAAATCATTCTGGAGTGTGGTGTTTCTGGGAATATCTGAGAGAGTATTCAGTGGCTTGTGGGAACTAGACGGTGTAGTCTTATGCTTGGGTCTCGTTTGGTGAGCCTGGGTTGAGGAATTATAGTGCTACAACAAGAGGGGATATCAAGTTGAAAATGAATCAGAAAGAAATCTGGATAGATGAAGTAGCTTGATAGTAGAGCGAATCAGTATGGAAAGGATATGGTTAATTCTTTATGTGTGTTCGATGTAATGAGTTCGTACAGGTATTTTGCAGCAAAGCTCTTGAGTTCTGACGGCTTGCTTAGCTTGGTCTAGTTAGAAGGATTTGGTCCTGGCAGTTTAGTTTGGGCAAATGGAATTGAGAGAGAGTTCTTGTTGGGTTTTACTATAGTTTGGAGATGTATATTTTCTATGGGCATGGGGAGCATGGGATGTGTAATGATTTTTCTTCTAAATGGGATCAATGGAAATTATTGGCTAGAGGAGTTATGGTTCAGTTCTGGAAGGAAGTTCATAAAACTCTTAGGCAACGGGTAGCCTCAGGTAATCAAGGAAATGGTACTGCTAATTGGGAGTGATTTGACGGGAGTATATGTTTTAGAAAAAAGGTAATGTGATTAAACTGATGATACTTTGGTAGTATTGCGACACTTTCTTGTTGGGTCGACTGGTGATATTCGGGTTTCTTGGTTGCACGGGGAAATTTTAGACTATCTAATGTGGAATGATTGGATATTAGAGGTGTGGTATATATTCGAACGGTGAAAATTGGGATAGGATATGGTAATTCATGTGCCGTATGGACGTGGAGACAGAAGTTCTCATATTCAGGCTATGTCGTGATTGTTGATCGTGTGTATTGATAATAGGTTAAATCTAGGTGATTTAGCTATTGTTTATGCTTCCGTTTGATTATATTCCAATGTCATAATATGGTTAATTGATGAAAAATAGGCTCTAATTGTGAATTGTATACATTGCAGGATGAGGAGCTTATGTGATGCTTTCAAGAGGCTATTGGAATGATTTATGAGCAAGTACGACCCCTCGGAGCTAAGTGCGTGCAAGGACGAGACAAAGAAATGGAAGAAATGATGGCCCAGGTGCACGAGTAGATGCGCGAGCTCATGCGCGAAGTCGCGCGTGTTAAGGAGCTGGAGGCAGAATGATGCGCGAAGTCACGCGCGAAGGAAGCGCGAGTTCGTGCTAGGACAATCCGGAAAAGAGTTATTCAGGGGCAAAATTGGAAATCTGGAGACAAACTCCCTTAATCTATATAAAGTCAAGCTCGTCCAAGGTTAAATTATCAAGTTTTTCACAGGCTAGTGCAATGTATCGAGAGGCAAGAGTCAAGGAGGAGATTTGACCATCAAGTTCTTCTTTTCTTTCCTTTGTTTTTGCTATTTGTGATGAAATTGAACCCTATTGTGTTGAATATTAGTATGAGTAGCTAAAACCCATTGTTCTAGGGTCATGGGTAAAATATGAAAGTTGATGTTTGACGTTTAATTCGACGAAGTTGGTTTGTCATATTTGATTGTTTATTTAATTCTAATTTTAATTATTTTGCTGAGTAGCTAACAGTGAAATACTATCTACGAATCTAGAGTTGAACTCGAAAGTGGAAACTTTAGATTGCATATAGAGTTGAATAGAGCAAGTTCTTGAACCTGGGCCTCGGGGAACGAATTCGCAATTGGGATAGACATATACCAAATTGCCTTGCTTGGTTGGAATACAGGAATTGTAAATGCATTTTTGTTAATCTTAATTCCATAAACATATAGGCATTGAGTTTGCTTGAACATGCGAGTAAGAACTTGACAGATTCTTATGAGTAATATAAACCCTGTCAATCAACAATCCAAATAAATTGATTAGTCATTTTAAGCCAAGAACACAACACGATTGTTAACTAGCTCATGACCCTAGAATATCTTCTCATACTGTTTGTTACTTGAACTTGCTATTCGTTTGGTGAATTACTCTAGTTAGATTATTTCTTGATAGTTTAGGTTGTAAAATAATTATATCTCGATTTTGTGAAAAACCTCTTGGATAAATAAAGTAATTGAGTTTGAATCAGTCAACAGTTAATCATAAGTCTTCGTGGGAATGATACTCTACTCACTACTCTATTACTTGACGATCACGTGCACTTGCGTGAGTGTTTTCGGTCGCAAAGAGTTTTTGGCGCCGTTGCCAGGGACTTAGAAATTAGCTACTTGACTGAATTGAGATTTTATTATTTATTTATTCAAGTTTTAACTTTCAGTTCACTTTGTTTGTGCTAATATAGGATTTTCTATTGAATGCGAAGAAGTAGAAGCACAAACAATCTCCTTACTCTCGATTCCGAAATTGAACGAACAATTCACAGATTGAGGAGGGAGGTGGATGCTAGAACTCGAATTGAAAGAGAGTTGGACATCGTAGTTCAACCACAGCCAATTGAGATGGCAGGTAATGAGGAACGCGCGATGATTGAAGACGCAAGGCCCAATCTGGTTAATATGACTCAGGCTATCGTGAAGCCTGATATCACTGGGCACTTTGAGCTGAAACAATACAAGGTGCAGCTGATCCAGTCCACAGGGCTATTTGTGGGTTTACCTCATGAAGATTTGCAGAGGCACATTCAGAATTTCTTGGAAATTACGAATACTTACAATTGTCCGAACATTTCCAAGGACTATGTCAGGCTGACACTTTTCCTGTTTTCACTAATCGGGGAAGCTAAGGAGTGGTTGAATAAGGAGCCAGCTAATTCAATCCGCACTTGGGATGATTTGGAAAGGAAATTATTAATCAAGATTTTCCCCACCAAGAAAACAAAGGTGTTGAGGAGTCAAATTCTTGGATTCGAACAACGAGCTGGCGAGACACTTCGTTAAGCATGGGAAAGGTACAAGAAGATGCTCAGAGACTGTCCTCACCATTGCCAGACGGACGAGGTATTGGGTCACACTTTTGTAGATGGGCTATATGATTCTTCAAAGATTAATCTCGATTCAGCTTGTGGGGGTAGTTGCATGGCCAAATCGTACAGTGAAATCCAAATCTTGCTGAATAACTTCACTGCTAATGATAATAACTGGCATGGTGAGGGTGACTCACGAAAGGTAGTTAAGCAAAAATCAGCTGGGTTACTTGAGCTCGACGAGGTGTCAACAATGAGAGCCGAAATTGCAAAGCTGGCCAATCAAATGAATAGTATGACAATGCAGCCACCACAAACAATGCAATCTGTGCACCAAATGGCTATTTGTTGCGAATTATGTGGTGACAATCATATGAGTGACATGTTCCCCACAAATCCAGAATCCATCTATTATGTGAGGCAACATAACAGAGGTCTACCGAATCAACATGCTCAATACGGAAATTCCTACAATCCAAATTGGAAGAATCATCCCAACTTCTCATGGGGTGGAAATCAGCATATCAGAATCAGCATAGACCACAAGGGGGTTTCAATCAGCCTCAAAGGACACCCCAACAAATGGAAGAAAGAACCAATGATTTGCTAAAGAAGTTTTTGATTGACAATCAGCAGCTTAGGACCGATTTCAGAAATCTTGAGAGGCAGATGGGGCAGTTAGCCACAAATCAAAACATTAGACTTGTAGGTGCTCTCCCAAGTGATACAGAGAAGAATCCTCAAGTTAGTGCATTTACACTTAGAAACGGAGGGAGCTAGAGGAAGTGCCAAAGAAGAAAAAAGATAAGCCCATACCCGAGGGGGAGTTGATCCCTAAAGTAACACAAGAGTCAAACAATGCAGCTGAAATTCTAGAGCCAGTAGCGGCCCCAAGGCCAGCACCACCTTTCCCCTAGAGATTGCAGAAAAAGAATGATGATCGCATGTTCAGCAAATTTCTCTCCATGTTGAGCCAGGTTCAATTGAATATCCCACTTGTTGATGTGCTTCGTGAAATTTCTAAGTATGCTAAGTACATAAAAGATATAGTGGCTCACAAGCGAAGATTAACTGAATTTGAGATAGTTGCACTTACTGAGGAGTGCACTTCTGGGGTCCAAAATAAGCTCCCTCAAAAGCTTAAGGATCGTGGAAGCTTTACGATTCCTGTGTGCATTGGTAATATTGATGTGGGTCGTGATCTTTGCAATTTAGGGGCAAGCATAAATCTGATGCCCCTATATTTGTTCAAGAAATTGGGTCTGGGAGCTCCAAGGCCAACGACTGTGATGTTGCAGCTGGCTGATACGTCGATAGCGCACCCCGAAGGAGTGATTGAATATGTGTTGCGGTAGATTGGGAAATTCATCTTCCCTGCTGATTTCATTATCCTCAATTATGAGGCTGATGAACTGGTCCCAATCATCTTGGGGCGACCTCTCTTGGCTACTGGTGATGCAATTATCAAAGTGATAGAGGGAAAGATGATCTTGAGGGTAGATGATGAGGAAGCAGTTTTCAATGTTTACAAAGCAATCCAACTTCCTCGCCACTATGAGGAGATCTCAATTATATCTATCGTTGAGGTTGATGAGCAGATTTAGGATGCGAGTGTTTATCTAGACGATTCTCCAGAGAAAGCACTTATGTTGTTTGATAGCCTGGGGAATGATTAGGAGGTTGAGGAGATGATGAACATCCTTGATACATCTTGTGCATACATGCAAGGGATACACCCCTTTGAGCCTTTGAATAGGCCAGAGGGACCTCTGCCTAAGCCGTCAATTGCGAAAGCCCCAAAATTGGAGCTTAAACCTCTTCCATCTCACCTGCAATATGCTTATTTGGGAGACTTTGACACTTTACCTATAATTGTTTCCTCTGACTTGTCTAAATTGCAGGAAGAAAAGCTGTTGAGAGTGCTACGTGAGCACAAGCGAGCAATTGGGTGGACGATGTCTGACATAAAGGGCATTAGTCCAGCCTTTTTCATGCACAAAATCTTCATGGAGGATGGACACAAGCCCAGTGTAGAGCAACAATGACGACTCAATCCAATCATGAAAGAGGTGGTAAGAAAAGAAGTGATTAAGTGGCTGGATGCTGATATTGTATTTCCTATCTCAGACAGCAAATGGGTAAGCCCCGTCCAATGTGTACCTAAGAAAGGGGGGATGACTGCAGTAGTTAATGAGAAGAATGATTTAATCCCTACAAGAACTGTCACCGGGTGGAGAATTTGCATTGACTATAGAAAATTGAATAATGCCACCCGGAAAGACCACTTCCCCTTCCCCTTTATTGACCAAATGCTTGATAGATTAGCTGGCCAGGAATACTATTGCTTCTTGGATGGTTACTCTGGGTATAATCAGATTTCTATAGCCCTAGAGGACCAAGAGAAGGCCACTTTTATGTGTCCTTATGGCACGTATGCATTCAAGAGAATGCCCTTTGGTCTTTCTAATGCACCTGCGACTTTTCAAAAGTGTATGATGACCATTTTTACTGACATGGTCGAGAGGTTTGTGGAAGTATTCATGGATGATTTTTCTGTGTTTCGATGTTCTTTTGATAGCTGCTTGATGAACCTTGATAAAGTGCTTGCTAGGTGTGAAGAGACAAACTTGGTGCAAAACTGGGAAAAGTGCCCTTTCATGGTACGTGAAGATATAGTTTTGGGGCACAAGGTGTCCAAAGATGGTTTGCAGGTGTCACGACCCAAAATCCACTAAGGGTCGTGGTGGCTCCGGACACCGCCGTCAGGCCAGCCAACTCAAATACTTAATTATCTCATTTTAACACTTTTGAAATCCAGGATGTTTCCTTCATTATTAAGAAATTTTAAAGGATATAGTTTCAAATCAAATTTAAATGTTGAACAGTTAATACAATTCTTCGAACCATCCCAGAAACCCGGTGTCACAAGTGCATGGGCAATTATCGATATGGAAAAATAAAGTACATCATATGTACGAAACACAGTGGACAGGGAATAAATAATAAGAAAGCACTGGAAGGAACTACACTAGCTGCGGGTCGTCTCAGACAATGCAGCTCACCTAGTCCTAGAGTCATCCATGCTGCCACGCCCAATAGACTGCTAGAGGTATACATACCTGTGCAACAAAAATGCACAAAAGTGTAGTATGAGTACGTAATCAACGTGTACTCAGTGAGTATCCTGCCTAATCCCGAAGGGGTAGAGACGAGATGGTCAACTTTGACGCTCTCTAACGGTCCAACCATGATTCATCCTAAATATGTCCATACTAAATAGTGAATTTATTTTATAAACATGATTCTAATCCAGCTAGAGGAAACAAGTAAACACGTAATTCCTTCATAGGTAAATTTCCAGAATTTCTCTTTAAATATATTCAAAATATTTTTAAGCCACAAAAGGGAAATGATAACTTAATGAAGTTCAAGACAACATCACAGACATGCACAAATCATGCCGAGGTCGATGGCCCGCTCCAACAGAAATATAAATTGTGCACTGCCGAGGGTCGAGCGACAAGAACCATAGATGCATCTATTCTCACCGAGGCATTCGGCCCATTCCATAAATAAACACATATCCAGCTCGCGATTCATCCATGCGACGCAGGCACACATAAAATAAATGCTCAATCAGTCAAATAAGAACTTATCGGGGAATATTTATTCAAATAAAACCAATTCTCCTTTAACAACTTAAGAAATGAGTTTAATCCTTTTAGAAATTTACTTACTAATTCGATGTAACTACCAAGGGGTTTACAATTAATCCACGTTCAACATGCTTTTGGGTCCTAACTACCCGGACAATAGCATAATAGTAGGTACGCACGGACTCTCGTCACCTCGTGTGTATGTAGCCCCCACAAATAGGAGCACATAATCAATTACTTCACCTATGGGGTAAATTCCCCCTTAAAATATTAGAAAGGAGACTCACCTCGCTCCGAAGACTCATAACCGGCATTCTACATTCTTCCGAAGTCTTGAACCGACGCACAATGCACCAAAACTAGACAATTAATGACAAACTAATGAGAACATGCTCAAATACTTGTTAGAAATTCAAATTACATAGATTCCCAACTTCGCTTGGTGAAATGACCAAAATATCCTCGAACCTACGTGCCTGGATTCCGAAATTTCTCGAAGACGAAGGTTACCCATGACCTTAGGAACTCAAATATACAATTTTCTCTTAATTTCATACTAAAAAAAGTGGCTAAATTCCATGAATATAATTTTCTAGGTTCCCCACCGAAACCTCAATTTTCTACCCATTTTCATACTAACATCCGTACATAATTAATGTATTTAACTCCAAATAGGTAGGAATAACATACCTTAACATTGACGACAAAAATCCTCTCTTGAAGCTCCCCAAAAATCGCCCAGGCCATGAAGAAATGAAGAAGAAATGACCAAAATCCGACTGAAAACAACCCCTCTGCCTCCAGTCATTTCTGCTTCTACGGTACCATTACCGCTTCTGCGGAAACCGCTTTTGCGGAAACCGCTTTTGCGGTTTTGGGCTTCTTCTGCGGTTCTGGCCAAATTGGGCTGGACCGCTCCTGCGGTCTAATTTCCACGTAAGCGGAACCGCTTCTGTGGTTTCATGACCGCTTCTGCGGTCCCAGCTCACCTCACTCCCAACCGCTTCTGCGGTCCCATTTCCGCAGAAGCGGAAATACCAGCAACCAGCAACTCCAGCCTTCCCAAAAATCCATTTTTCGATCCATTAACCGCCCGAAATCCACCCGAGGCCCCCGGGACCCCAACCAATCCCATAACACATTACGAACTTTCTTGAAGCCTCAAATCACATCAAACAACGCTAAAACAATGAATTACACCCTGATTCGAGCTTTATGAACTTTGAACTTTCCAATTTCTATTTTCGATGTTTAAACCTATCAAATCACGTCCGATTGACCTCAAATTTTGCACGCAAATCATATTTGACATTTCAAACCTACTCCAACTTTCGGAATCGGATTCCGACCCCGATATCAAAAAGTCAACCTCCGATCAAACTTCTCAAAGACCTTCAAATTCTAACTTTAGCCAAATTGCTCCAAAAGGACCTACAAACCTCCGAATTTACTTCTGAACACGCTCCCAACTACAGAATCACCATATGGAGCTATTCACAGTCTCGGAATCCTAAACGGACATCGATAACGCTGAAATGCACTCTGAGCCAAACTTAAAAAATTTCTTCCAAAATGCTAACTTCCACAATAGGCACCAAAACGCTCCCGGGTTATCCAAAACCCGAACCTGGCATACGCCCAAGTCTGATATCATCATACGAACCTGCTAGAAACTTCAGATCCTGATTTCGAGGCTGTTTACTCAAAAATCCAATCCTAGTTCATTCTTTCAACGTTAAGCTTCTCAAATGAAAATTTTCATTTAAATTTAACTCCGATCTTCCTGAATTTAAATTCCGACCATGCGAACAAGTCACAATACCTGAAATGAAGCTGCTCATGGCCTTAGACTGCTGAATGACGCGCTAGGGCTCAAAACGACCGGTCGGGTCGTTACGTTCTCTCCCACTTAAACATACATTCTCCCTCGAACGTGCTAACAACTATATTGAAGTAGTCTGAAATCACTGTTTAGCACTTCATGCACCTTCCCATGCTACCACAACTTAGTTGAGCGAAATTGGCTCGATAAACTCTGAAGATATTCCCTTTTATTCAAGCAAATACGCCTTAGAGCCCAATTCCAACATCCGGAATTTTATGCCAGGCCTGTTTCCAACTGTATCAATCACTATACGCTGTACTCAAACATGACTTCATAACTCTGCTGAATTCACACTTTGCATCACTTTACTCATAGGACCACGATAACATTTCTATTTGAATTAATCGAAATTCCACGAATACGTTGCTCCCATTGCACCTCATGATCTACATAGGTCTTACTCTAACTGTTACAATACCGCCACGATGGATGAGATACCAAAATTCATAATCAACTGCCGAGTCAACCAACCATCGAGTCTATACTTCTGACAAGAAACATGACCACATTCTGAACCAAATAATGATCTTCGCTCCATAATATACTTTATATAATCAGATTGCACCGATCCTAAATCCCATAATCTCATCTTACTTAGTACGAACTGCTCAGGCAATAAGCCATTCCGAATGAGATCACAAGTCTCATATGATGCCATAATGTGCCAATAGGCCACCAATCCGAACACAACACAAACGGAAATCGAACTCTGGAAGGAATTACCTAACTCCCCCACTACTGTGGACTTTCCTTAGAAAATAGGAAGCAGGACATACCAAATTATCATATAGAAAACTACCCTCATCATCACACTGTTGCGGTGCGCAACCCGATCCAAATAACATACCTATGGCAGCGTACCACCCGATCCAAATAACATACCCATGGCGGCGTGCCACCCGATCCAAATAACATACCTATGGCAGCATGCCACTCGATCGAAATAACATACCCATGTCGGCGTGCCACCCGATCCAAATAACATACCCATGGCGGCGTGCCACCCGATCCACATATAGATCTCACATAAGGAGATTGCACTTCGAGCTAAATCTGCTCATTACAATAAAAATATCTAATTTCGATTGTAAGCACGCTAAGTGCATAATACCATCCCTGAGAAAACACATAGCGCTATAGGCTACAAAACTCAATCACAACTGAGGTGCGATACAAGATCTAAATCTCGAGAGCCATCCTGCTCACATAACATTATCGCAACGCTGAACCTCAACATATACATAATTTCTCAAATCGTCTCACAACTCACACGGTGCAATGTATCACTTCATGAAATATCTGACAACGAGATGACACCTGACTACTCCATAAGGAGCTCATTACTGAAATGAACACAGTTGGCCTGCTATAAAGCCCAAATTCACATTTAAATCCATCCACCAACCTCAAGTCGATCCTGATCATATCAAATTAAGACAATGACCTTTCAAAGGTCCATACTAATTCCCCACCTCTCGTAACATACAAGGACAACCATCATAACCGGAGTACAATCCACAACTCAGAATCCGAGTGACCCTCCAGGCATCCATTCTCAATTTAACGATATCATCACAATTCTTCATACTTGGTTTATATCTTTAAATCAATCAAGTGGCGTCGTGCCACATTTATGCAATCTTCCTGTGGAACACACTCCCACATTCTACCATAATAATTAACTCAGTCTTACCTCCAACCCACTGACCGCACTAACGCTGATAAGTGATCAAGAATCATTAACCATGATACAAGCCCTTGTTACAAAACACCAATCTCAGGTGACGCTGAAGACAACCCCAACTTACTTTAATCATTCAACCCTTTCCTTGCTCATCCGAGCCCGTGACATCCTTGTCAACACTGAACTGCAACCTTGATCCTCACTTTGTATTTCCATGCTACTCACTGCATCCAACGTGCCAACATACGATAGGACACAATTTTTCATCATAACTCCGAAATCATTAATATTCTAACAGTTCATCATATACGAACTTTTCACTTAACTCACTTCGGGAGAATCATAGCAACACACAGGTAAATTCTCATAACCGTAGACTATGCAAATCTGCATGTAGTGGTCCAAGCCACCATAGCCCTTCCGAAATCTACTTCCACATAACAAGCCACAATAGTAGAATGTTTTAGAATGTTATCAATTACAGCGGCCGACAAACCTCACACGTACCACCACAAATCAAATGCATAACTCGATCACGCTGAATGAACGGATCACAGACCCCAACATGCCAAATTCAACTATGTCTAATCAATCCCTTTCCATCCAATTTATCATTGATTGCTTTGGAAATAATACTAATTCTCTTCAACGCATAACATACTCCATCTACACTCACCCCGAGTGACCTTGAATTGCGAGACCATGCTGTCTCAAATCTCACGAATTATTTCATATTTCTCAAATGCTACACCACAAGGTAACACATCATAGAACATTCTGGGCACCTTCTCATAAGCTGCTACAAAGCTTGATTCTTAGTTGTACTTATAGGCTTGAAATCATTAGGTACCACACTTTATCTTTTGAGTTCCACTAGGACCATTGCTAAGAGCCACCCGCTCTGACTTGATCCCAAATATAATCAGCTCCCTGAATCTTCTAGTACATTAATACCCTCTAAATGAAGCATCTGGTAGAGTCACTCCCTTTTTTTACCCGTTTCTATGAAAGGCATAGATCTTGAATCTTTTCCCAAGTTCGAACATGAGCCCATAAAGCTAACCATAGCACATCCTTAATAATTCCTCCGCTCAGTTTACTACTTATGGTCTTTTCTCGTAGCTGAATTAATCCATCAATATGCTAATAACCAGAAATCACGCAAGTAGTTAATCATACAGCCCAATCATAAGCGGTGGGACTCTCCCACTTAGCTTGAAGCCATCATTTCACTATTCTTGAGTTCGCCCGCCCTTTTTACCTCTTATTGACTTAACCTCACGCCACCAATTATCAAAATCTCTCGGGATCTTCCTGTAAATCCCTATCTTTCATATTCTGAGTCATCATCCACATTCGCATGACCGATCTCTTTGTTGAACAACGAATATAATTCCTTACAGAAGCTTCGCCGTCTACGCGACCGCTAATCTGCTCACAGGGAATAACCCACCTAGGGGAACATCTCCAGACATCTTCCCACGCCGCTGCACGGGGTACATTCACTATGACACAAATAGCCCATCCTGAGTCCGAGCTCACCTTCCAGTTGCACAAGTCCATTCGCCCCTTGCGGACATCAATTAAATGCATGGCAACATCCTTCCAAATTCAGGGTTATGCTGCACCTTCCTCCATTTCAAGCAGCTCCTTTCCGAAATATCAATCTTTTGCCGCATAATAGCCCATACTTCACATCATACCCACAGGATTCAATCACCAATCATTAAAATCCCCAATTCGATCCAAACTCTCTTTAAAGCGCGTAGTCTTCTTACTACCAAGCCCATATGCACACCCGCCACTCTCCCACTTGGCGGAACTCATCTCCTTAATCGGTTAGTCGACCTTGATCCTCATACTTGGCCTTCTAGAAATTTTAAGCACCGCCTGGCACTTCCCATATGTCCTTCCTCATACTTTGCTGTTCAATTGTTGCCTCAAATAAAATCTATCTTCATGGCACTTGAATCCACCATTGCAGCTAACTCCAAACTTTTCTGAAGGTCATCCTTATTGAATCGTCAACATCTTGAAATACTGATTAAATCCAGAATCACCGAGGATAAGTACAGACGTCTCCGTACCGATCCGCGAGACTCTACTAGACCTGCTCATGACTTGTGAGACCGACAGGAACCTAGTGCTCTGATACCATGTTGTCACGACCCAAAATCCACTAAGGGTCGTGGTGGCACCGGACACCGCCGTCAGGCCAGCCAACTCAAATACTTAATTATCTTATTTTAACACTTTTGAAATCCAGAATTTTTTCCTTCATTATTAAGAAATTTTAAAGGATATAGTTTCAAATCAAATTTAAATGTTGAACAGTTAATACAATATTTCGAACCATCCCAGAAACCCAGTGTCACAAGTGCACGAGCAACTATCGATATGGAAAAATAAAGTACATCATATGTCCGAAACACAGTGGTCATGGAATAAATAATAATAAAGCATTGGAAGGAACTACACTAGCTGCGGGTCGTCTCGGACAATGCAGCTCACCTAGTCCCAGAGTCATCCATGCTGCCACGCCCAGTATGCTGCTAGAGGTATACATACCTATGCAACAAAAATGCACAAAAGTGTAGTATGAGTACGTAATCAACGTGTACTCAGTAAGTATCCCGCCTAATCCCGAAAGGGTAGAGACAAGATGGCCAACTTTGACGCTCTCTAACGGTCCAATCATGATTCATCCTTAATATGTCCATACTAAACAGTGGATTTATTTTATAAACATGATTCTAATCCAGCTAGAGGAAACAAGTAAACACGTAATTCCTTCACAGGTAAATTTCCAGAATTTCTCTTTAAATATATTCAAAATATTTTTAAGCCACAAAAGGGCAATAATAACTTAATGAAGTTCAAGACAACAACACAAACATGCGCAAATCATGCCGAGGTCGACGGCCCGGTCCAACAGAAATGTAAATTTTGCATTGCCGAGGGTCGAGCAGCACGAACTATAGATGAATCTATTCTCACCGAGGCATTCGTCCCGTTCTATAAACAAACACATATCCTGCTCGCAAATCATCCATGCGATGCAGGCATACATAAAATACATGCTCAATCAGTCAAATAAGAACTTATCGGGGAATATTAATTCAAATAAAACCAATTCTCCTTTAACAATTTAAGAAATGAAGTTTAATCCTTTTAGAAATTTACTTACTAATTCGATGTGAGTTAAGCAATTAAAGCTACCAATGGGTTCACAATTAATCCACGTTCAACATGCTTTTGGGTCCTTACTTCCTGGACAATAGCATAATAGTAGCTATGCACGGACTCTCTTCACCTCGCATACGTAGCCCCCACAAATAGGAGCACATAATCAATTACTTCACCTACGGGGTAAACTCCCCCTCACGAGATTAGAAAGGAGACTCACCTCACTCCGAAGACTCACAACCGGCATTCTACATTCTTCCGAAGGCTTGAACCGACGCACAATGCACCAAAACTGGCCAATTAACGACAAACTAATGAGAACATGCTCAAATACTTGTTAGAAATTCAAATTACATAGATTCCCAACTCCGCTTAGTGAAATGACCAAAATACCCTCGGGCCTACGTGCCCGGATTCCGAAATTTCTCAAAGACAAAGATTACCCATGACCTTAGGAACTCAAATATATAATTTTCTCTTAATTTCATACTCAAAATCGTGGCTAAATTCCAAGAATATAATTTTCTAGGTTTCCCACTAAAACCTCAATTTTCTACCCATTTCCATACTAACATCCATACATAATTAATGTATTTAACTCCAAATAAGTAGGAATAACTTACCTTAACATTGACGACAAAAATCCTCTCTTGAAGCTCCCCAAAAATTGTCCAGGCCATGAAGAAATGAAGAAGAAATGACCAAAATCCGACTTAAAACAACCCCTCTGCCTCCGGACATTTCCGCTTCTGCGGTACCATTACCGCTTCTGCAGAAACTGCTTTTGCGATTTTGGGCCTCTTCTGCTGTTCTAGCCAAATTCGGCTGGACCACTCATGCGGTCTAATTTCCGCTTAAGCGGAACCGCTTCTGCGATTTCCTGACCGCTTCTGCTGTCCCAACTCACCTCACTCCAAACCACTTCTGCGATTACCTCCTCGCCTCTGCGGGGCCGCTTTTGCGGTCCCATTTCCGCAGAAATAGAAATACCAGCAACCAACAACACCAGCCTTCCCAAAAATCCATTTTTCGATCCGTTAACCACCCGAATCCACCCGAGGCACCCCGGACCCCACCCAATCATACCAACCAATCCCATAACACATTACGGACTTGCTCAAAGCCTCAAATCATATCAAACAATGCTAAAACCATGAATTACACCCCGATTCGAGCTTTATAAACTTTTAACTTTTCAACTTCTATTTTCGATGTTTAAACCTATCAGTCCGATTGACCTCAAATTTTGCACGCAAATCACATTTGACATTTCGGACCTACTCCAACTTTCGGAATCGGATTTCAACCCCGATATCAAAAAGTCAACCTCCGGTCAAACTTCTCAAAAACCTTCAAATTCTAACTTTAGCCAAATTGCTCCAAAAGGACCTACAGACCTCCGAATTCACTTCCGATCGCACTCCCAACTCCAGAATCACCATTCGGAGCTATTCACAGTCTCGGAATCCCAAACGGACATCGATAACGCTGAAATGCACTCCGAGCCAAACTTAAGAAATTTCTTCCAAAATGCTAACTTCCACAATAGGTGCCAAAACGCACTCGGGTTATCCAAAACCCCAACTAGGCATACGCCCAAGTCCGATATCATCATACAAACCTGCTGGAACCTTCAGATCTCGATTCCGAGGTTGTTTACTCAAAATTCCAATCCTATTTCATTCTTTCAACTTTAAGCTTCTTAAATGAGAATTTTCATTTAAATTTAACTCTGATCTTCTTGGATTTAACTTCCGACCATGCGAACAAGTCACAATACATGAAATGGAGCTGCTCATAGCCTCAAACTACTGAACGACGCGCTGGGGCTCAAAACGACCGGTCGGGTCATTACAGCAGGTGGGCAAGGCAAAGGTGGAAGCGATTGAAAAATTGCCTCCACCGATATCTGTCAAAGGCATTCGCAGATTCTTGGGCCATGCAGGTTTTTATCATCGTTTTATTAAATATTTCTCAAAAATTTCCTCTCCCTTGAGCAGGTTGCTTGAGAACGATGTCGCCTTTAAATTAGATGATGCTTGTCTGAAGGCATACGAGGAGCTGAAGGGAAGGTTGGTGACTGCACCAATCATAATTGCTCTAGATTGGGAGCAGCCATTTGAGTTGATGTGCGATGCGAGCGACTTGGCTATTGGAGCTATCTTGGGGAAAAGGATAAATAAAATCTTCCTCTCCATCTACTATGTGAGCAAAACTCTGAATCCAGCTCAGATGAACTACACAGTCACTGAAAAAGAGTTGCTTGCAGTAGTGTGGGCGTTTGACAAGTTCAGGTCATATCTTGTAGGGACCAAAATCGTCATCTACATAGATCATTTAGCTATCAGATACCTGTTTGAGAAGAAGGACGCCAAGCTGAGACTGATTCGGTGGGTCCTACTCTTGCAAGAGTTTGATTTAGAGATCCGAGATCATAAATGAATAGAGAATCAAGTGGCTGATCACTTGTCCATATTAGAAAATTGGAACCTTGTGGCTGAAGGGGGTGCAATCAAAGAAACATTCCCTGATGAGCAGTTGTTGGCAATCACCTCAAGCACAGCCTCGTGATATGCATATTATGTGAACTTTATTGCAAGTGGGGTGACACCACTAGAATTAAAACCGGACAATAGAAGAAGGTTCTTGCATGACATGAGGCTCTACATGTGGGATGAGCCATTCTTATACAGGCTCTGTGCAGATCATTTGGTGCAGAGATGTGTTCCTGAGGAGGAAATGAGTGCCATACTTCATAGCTGTCACGCCTCGCCATACGGAGGTCATCACGGTGGAGATAGGACTACCCAGAAAGTGCTACAATCAGGTTTTTATTGGCCAAAATTGTTTAGGGATGCACACCTTTATTAAAATGTGTGACATGTGCCAAAGAACCGGAACAATCACAAAGAAGCACGAGATGCCGCTGCAAAACATTCTGGCAGTGGAGCTTTTTGATGTTTCGAGAATTGACTTCATGGGACCGTTTCCACACTCTAATGGTCATAGGTACATCTTGGTGGCAGTCGACTATGTATCCAAGTGGGTTGAGGCCATTGCTCTTCCCACTAATGATGTAAAGGTTGTGGTCAGCTTTGTTAAGAAGCACATCTTCACACATTTTGGAACTCCCAGAGTGTTGATTAGTGATGGATGAACGCATTTCTGCAATAAACTATTGAACAATGTTCTTGAAAAATACGGAGTTAATCACAAGGTCTCCACTGCCTATCACCACCAGACGAGTGGTCAAGTGAAAGTGTCAAACAGAGAGGTAAAGCAGATTCTTGAGAAAATAGTGAGTGCAAATAGAACAGATTGGGCCGGGAAGTTAGACGACGTATTATGGGCATATCGAACTGCATACAAGACTCCCATAGATGATTCTCCATATAAATTAGTGTATGGGAAGGCATGTCACTTGCCCGTCGAACTTGAACACAAGGCCTATTGGGCAATAAAAAAGTTGAATATGGATGGGGACTTAGCTGGAGAGAAGAGGTTGTTGCAACTCAACGAGCTGGATGAGTTTCGATTGCACGCATATGAGAATGCCAAATTGTATAAAGAGAAGACTAAGAATTGGCATGACAAGCACATTCAACATCGTGAGTTCGAGCAAGGGTAAGAAGTTCTATTGTTCAATTCGTGGTTGAAGCTTTTTCCCGAAAAGCTTAAATCTCGTTAGTCAGGCCCTTTTGTTGTGGTAAGTGTGAAGCCTCATGGAGTTGTAGAATTGCGGGATATGAGTTCAACTGGTACTTTTTTGGTGAATGGTCAAAGTATAAAACACTACTGGGGTGGTGACTTTGCACGTCATATGACCTCGGTGGACTTGACGGATGCTTGAAAACGTGTTGAGTCGTGCCACGACATTAAATAAGGAGCTGGTTGGGAGGCAGCCCAACGATAGTAGTAGTGTTTGATTTTGTATTTTGGCATACTAACTAATGTAGGTGACGAAGGGCGGGTGAAAAGACCATCGACCGAAAGCAGTACAGGTGAAAAAAGTACAAAAAACGAATGCCCAGGAGCACGACTTCGCGCTAACTTCGCGCAAGAGTTTGCGCAACTGGGCAAACATTCTACCTGAGAAGCACAATCGCGGGCGAAGGGAAGCGCGAGCTCACGTATAAGTTCGCGCACCTCACTGCCTGGAACGCACGAAGGACGCGCGGGTTAGCACGAGCTCGTCAAAATTCCGGCATTTTTTGTGTGTTTTATTTTAGTTTTTCTTCTTATTTTTTATTTTATTTGTTTAACTTTTAGACTAAAATTAACCCACCCCTTATGATAACCCACGAACCCCCCCCCCCCCTCATTTCATTCTCCCATTCACACAAAACAAAAACAAAACAAAAACCCCTCATCTCCCCCATCCCTCCTCCAACGAACAACCCTTCCTCCAAACGATCCCAACCCCGAATCCAGTACATCAGCCAACGACCATACCCTTTCAAGTTCACTAGCATCTTCCCCATTCTCCTTCACTGCAGGTATGAGCCCTAGGTTCTTTCTTCTCTTTTTCTTTCTTTATTTTTCAGATTTGTTTGTTGTATTCTTATGCTATATTGTAGGAGTTGTTCTTAAATGTTGTGTAGAAATTGGTGCAATGTGTTGTGGGGTTGGTTTGTGGTAAGTGTGGGGTGGGTGGTAATTCGTTGATGCTATTGTATGATATTTTGTGGGGGATTCTTGTTCTGAAGAGCTTCAAAGGTGTTGTGAGGGCCTAATGCACACAAGGTGTTTGTGGAAAGGTTCCAACGAGCATGATTATGTAGTTGTGACCAATTTTGTGTGTGAAGTTTGAGTAACCGCATTAAGTCACAACATTTTTGTTGGGCTGGGCTAATGTATTCCCATTTTGTAGGTATCATGGAACCATCGCGAAAGCACCAAGCCACAGTTCCATCATCAAACCGCCAAGCTAGCACATCTAGGACACAAGGGGCATCCCCTACACGCCCTTATGACAACATCAAGTTTGTTTCAGCTGAGGCTCAGGCCCGCTTTGAGGAGAACGCCGCTAGAAAGCCAATTTTGGAGAAGGGCATTGACATCCGATCAGTCAAGGAGCGTTGCCCCCATATGTATTCAGAGTTGATAGCAAGGGGTTTGCAGGCCTTCATTGATGAGCCAGGGGAGGCCAATGCAATGGTTGTGAGAGAATTCTATGCTAATCTTCCTGATCATATCGACAATATGGTCACGGTGCGCCGCAAGGCGGTAAATTCCTCCATTGAGGCGATACGCACAACATATCAGTTGCCCGATCCTCTACTGATAATACGGACTTTTATGAGTATGGTAAAAAATCCAACAGACGCCAAGTGGGAGCGCTTCTTTGATGAAATTTGTGCACCCGAAAAAATGGTGGAGTGGCTGGAACATGGTGAGAAGTTCCACTCCTCTGTCTTAACTCCAGAGGTGAAGAGCTGGTTATATATGATTAACAGTCGCCTTATTCCCTCCAAAAAAACTACAGATGTGAATGGACCCCGAGCTGCATTGATTTGGTGTTTCATCAAGGGTCTTCCCTTCGATATGGCCAAGGTGATCCACGACAAAATGTTTATTCGGAGCTCCCAACACAGGTATGGGTTCTTTTTCCCCTCTTTGGTGACTAAGCTTTGCTGGCAAGTGCAGGTGCCTGAAAATCTTTGTGTGGACGGGCTGGTAAAAAAAAGCCATAAGATCCGACCGGAAAAGAGCACCATGGAGCCAGCCCTAGCAACAACAGCAGGTGGAGAGGATGAGAGTGGCTCTGATGCGTTGGAGGACGAGGAGGCTGAACAAATGAACGTGGAGGGTGAAACGCAGGCCCATGCACCCAATGCAACAGCTGCAACACCGTCAGGAGCAACATCCTCTTCAGGAACTGCCAGGGTGGCCAGATTCACAGCATTGGAACCGGAGGTAGCTGGACTGATTTGGGCATCCGTGTGGACGCGATGGCTGACCGAAAAGCCAAGTCGGAGAAGAAGTTCATGGGTTGGATGCGAGCTCTGGGGCTTGCGTACAACGTAAACCCAGACACCGTCTCCGACCAAGAGTGAGTTCCCTTACTTCATTGTTCTTTCAATTTTAAGCCATGAGGACATGTCTTTATCTTTAAGTGTGGGGTGGGGGTACTTCATTGTATGTATGTAGTTGTATCAATTTATTTCTAGTTTTGTTTTGTCTTGGTTGTTTTATTTTGATAGTGTTGGTGTTAAATATGGATCATTAGTTTAAAATAGATAGGTGGCTCGGCCCGACGATAGATCCCTTTCGACGGGGTTCTTGAGGGACTGAGTCGAGAGATCTAACAAAAAAAAATGAAAAATTGTAGGCTCTTCCTGATGACAAATCTTGTAGGCGATTTTCTTGAGGGAAGTTAGTCTAGAGAAAACAACAAAAAGATTTTTTTTTGTATTTTTTTATATTTATTTTAAGTAGTATAGCAACTCCCCATTGGTTTTTCTTTATACCACGGTTTTAACTTGAACCGGGTGTAGGTAGTTTCTATTTTTATTTTTTTACTTGTAGATTAGGTTAATGGGCTACGAGCTAGAAAATTCAAAAGAGAACCCATAATGTTAACACGCCTGAACACAATAGACCCTAGAGTGTAATGCTTAGTCTTGTTTGTTGAATCTCACTAAAGTGCCTAAATCTGTATGTTTGACTGACATGAATGCTCATAATGGAGTATCTTGAGGAGCTGATCTAAAACGAGTCATGTGCCATGTGTGGTGAGGTTTTGCGTAGTCCATGTTGTGTACTTGTGTCTAGAACTTGCCCGGTATGTGAGTTAAAGCGAAATTTTAGGTAATGCTCGGTTTGAAAGATGATTTTAGGCTCTCTTTGATTCTTTTGAGCTTAATTGCTTATCGCTAATAAAATTCATCCCTAGTTAACCCTTTTGAGCCTATGGACTTTTCTTTGGCACCCACATTACAAGCCTATATCCTTTTTGTTCTTATTTAATATCTTTGATCCTTTTTCCTCTTAAAGCACTTTAATTGTGATATGAGCATTAAAAGAAGTAAGAAGGGACTAGCGTGGGGTGGCTTTTGAGTGGAACCAATGAAAAAAAGATGGGTGCACTTATATTTGAAAAATAATACACCACTAGCGGAAATTGAAAAAAAAAAGAAGAAGGAAAATATAGGTGAATAAATTGTTGTCTTGTTCTTGCTAGTGGGGTATAAATAAAAGTAGTGCTTAAAGAAAGAGGGAGAAATTTTGGGGTGATATTGTTTGTGAAATTGAAGTAGGGATTGAAGAATTTGCTCTCAAAGTGATTATGTGATGTGTTAAAGTGCTTAGGAGGATGAACCACTATTCCTAAATATATCCTACCCGTCCCTCAGCCCACATTACAACCATGAAAAAGTCCTAATTGATTTTAGACCGAGTGAGCCTACATTAATAGAGATTTACATTAAGGGCAAGCTTATTGTACCAATTGCATGCATGTGACTTCTTTTGTGAGGGTGAGTGATTTCTTTGATATATGTGAGCATATGATTCGATTGTGTGGATTGGTTTCAATTTTCGTTGATATGATTGTGAGGGCATATGATTCGTGACGAAAAAGAAAGTCTTGACTTCTGTATAGAGTACTTTGAGGAAGTGTGAATATTGCATGGCACTTGAGAGTCGGCCTTTGAGGCTAGGATTGTTCACTGCTAGGTGTAATGTATATAAATTGTTCTGGGTGTAATGCACTAGGGCAAATGGTTGAGTGAAGGATTCTCTAGAGAGTATAGTTTGATTGCTCGGGGACTAGTAATGAATTAAGTGTCGGGTGTTGATAATAGGTTAAATATAGGTGATTTAGCTATTGTTTATGCTTTCGCTTGATTATATTCCAATGTCATAATATGGTTAATTAATGAAAAATAGGCTCTAATTGCGAATTGTATACATTGCAGGATGAGGAGCTTATGTGATGCTTTCAAGAGGCTATTGGAATAATTTATGAGCAAGAACGACCCTTCGGAGCTGAGTACGCGCAAGGACGAGACAAAGAAATGGAAGAAATGATGGCCCAGGTGCGCGAGCAGATGCACGAGCTCATGCGCGAAGTCGCGCGTGTTAAGGAGGTGAAGGCAGAATGATGCGCGAGTTCGCGATAGGCCAGTCCGAAAATGAGTTATTCAGGGGCAAAATTGGAAATATGGAGAGAAACCCACTTAACCTATATAAAGTCAAGCTCGCCCAAGGTTAAATTATCAAGTTTTTCATAGGCTAGTGCAAGGAATTGAGAGGCAAGAGGCAAGGAGGAGATTTGTCCATCAAGTTATTCTTTTCTTTTCTTTATTTTTGCTATTTGTGATGAAATTGAACCCTATTGTGTTGAAAATTAGTATGAGTAGCTAAAATCCATTGTTCTAGGGTCATAGGTAAAACATGAAAGTTGATGTTTGACGTTTAATTCGACGAAGTTGGTTTGTCATATTGGATTGTTTATTTAGTTCTGATTTTAATTATTTTGCGGAGTAGCTAACAGTGAAATACTATCTACGAATCTAGAGTCGAACTCGAAAGTGGGAACTTTAGATTGCATATAGAATTGAATAGAGCAAGTTTTTGAACCCGGGCCTCGGGGAACAGATTTGCAATTGGGATAGACATATACCCAATTGCCTTGCTTGGTTGGAATACAGGAATTGTAAATGCATTTTTGTTAATATTAATTCCATAGACATATAGGCATTGAGTTAGATTGAATAGGCGAGTAAGAACTCGACAGATTCTTATGAGTAATATAAACCCTGTCAATCAACAATCCAGATAAATCGATTAATCGTATTAAGCCAAGAACACAACACAATTGTTAACTAGCCCGTGACTAGATTCACAATTGGGATAGACATATACCCAATGAGCTTGAGGTACAACTCTTTCGTTTGGGGTCATTTTCATGATTTGGGTATGTTTAGACCGTTTCTTACCGGTGCGCGAATTATGAGAGTTGTGGCTTAGGCCTGCATTGATGTGTCCTGTAAATATAGTGGTGTGTTGGATTCGAGGTGATCGTTGGGGTCATTAATGAATACGAACGGATTTGATTTCTGTTTGTTGGAAGGATAATATCGAGGTTCGGCTTGGAAATTTGTTGTGGTATTAGCCAAAATGGAAAGTGACTTCATGAATGGTTGACCTGGCAATGGTTATGATTTATTGCATGTTTCCTTTATCATTGGCAGTATGTGAAAGTGTTAGAAGGAGACTTTAGTTGATAAGAGGTTTCCTATCGATATTCGGTTGTTATGTGCAACTAATATGAATAGAAGTTATCGTTTCGAGTATTTGAGTTATGTGGTATATCATATAATTGCACCTGAGGTTGCAGGTATGGGTTATTACAGCTGGTTCGGGACTATTCAGAGTATAGATGTGATGTTCTAACCTTGTGTGTGATTTCGGAAAGTGAAATGTGGTTCTACGACTTATGGGCTAGACTGGATTGTGTGATTTTAGTTAAAATGCGTTATCGGACCTATATGAGATAGGGTGACGTGGGATCACCCCCGGGTTTACGCTTGGTAAGGTTATTCAGCGATTGGTTGGCTTTTAGAACAACTCTGGGTATGTTCGAGGACGAACGTGTGTTTAAGTGGGGGAGGATGTAACGACCCAACCGGTCATTTTGAGCTTTTGCACTTTGATCGCCAGTTCTCGGGCATGACTTGCCCCGTGTTATGTATCATGACTAATGTAGATCGTTGGTTTTGTTTTTCAGGAAAATTTGGAATGAATTTGAAAAAAACAGTTTCAGTAGAAAGCTTTGAATTTGAAAGGTTTGGCCAAAAGTTGACTTATCTGTATATGAGCTCGAATCGGAGTTTTTATGATTTGGTTAGCTTCGTTAGATGATTTGTGACCTAGGAGTGTGATCGGAAGTAATTTTGGAGTTCCGATGTAGAATTAGGCTTGAATTGGCGAAGTTAGTATTTTGGAGGTCCGTTGTAGATTGGAAATGATTTGGGATGTGTGTGTAAAATTTCAGGTCATTCGAATGTTGTTTGGTCGGGTTTTTGATCTAAAGTGTATTTCAGAAGTTTTTGGGAAACTTAGGCTTGAATTCGATGAGTTTTGAGTAATTTGATGTTCTTTGAGGTGTTTTGATTATTGGAGCAACCTTGAATGATGTTATGGGATATGTTAGCATGTTTGGTTGAGGCCCCGAGGGCTCGGGTGAGTTTCGGATGGTCTAACGGGATAGTTTTGATGTTGAAAAGTTGCAATTTGTTTTTCATTTCCAGGTGTTGCAGGATTTAAGTCATCGTGATCGCATGGGTTGAGCCGCGATCGCGTTGAAGGAAAATTGGGGGCTGGCGAATTGCCCTTTGCATTCGCAGTGATAGGAATGCGTTCGCGTAGTTGTGGAGGTGGAAATTTTGCGATCGCAGTAGTGTTACGCGTTCGCATATAAGGATTTGGGGACCCAGGAGATTTTTTTCCGCGTTCGCTTGAGATGGTTTGCGATCGCATAGAGTTGGGTGCTGATGCTTCGCGATCGCATTAGTTTGGTTGCGATCACATAGGCCAATTTTGCGGCCAGGGAAATTTGTTCTCCGCGATCGCGAGCCTTGGGCCGCGATCGCATAGAGGAAAGGTCAGTGCTGGGCAGAAGGTTATAATATCTTTTCATCCGCGATTTTGGGTCATTTTTCCTTCATGGTTGATCATTTTGAGAGCTTCTTGATGGAGATTAAAGAGGGGTTCAAGGGGAGTCGATCAGAGGTAAGATTTTTGAACTTAAAGCTTGTTTTTATTGTGAAATCCACCTAGAAATTCATTGAAATTAAGCTTAAAATTGATGAACTAGGGCTTGCGATTTTGAAATTCGATTTGGGGATTTGAAGGACCATTTGAGGTCGGATTTGAGAAATTTTGGTATGTATGAATTCGTGGCGAGATAAGGAACTCGTTGATGTAAAAATTTCCGAGATTGAGAAGTGGGACAGGGGCTCGGGTTTTGCTAATTTCGAGAATTTTGATATTTTTCGATTATTTTTGATTAGGTATTGTTCCCTTAGCATATTGTGAAGTATTTGCTCTGGTTTTGGATAGATTCGGCGCGCGTGGAGGCCGATTTGAGGGGCAAGGGTGTCGTGATCACGCCCAAAGTATATCCTCTAAATAAGATTCTGCGGACGTTGCAAATAAAACCCAAGTATTAAGCTCAGGGT
>MU689759.1:75781-94167 GCA_026770625.1 Nicotiana glauca
ACCCATTTTGTACCTACAATTCATAAAAGACACTACTAAGAGCATTTTGTCATCATATATATCATCAAAACAACATAAAAAATGTGATTATTTAGGGCGTGATTATAGTCAAATTCACCTATTATCATGTCGCGAGCTAGATATTTCGCTGGTTCGAGGTGAGTAATGATTGTAAATGATATCCTGAGGGTTTGGAACCCCGGATTGCACACCGTAGTGCTATATTGAGGTGACTTGCACGCCAAATAGCGAGCGTGGGGTAGAGCACCGTTGAGGGATTATGACTTGGTCCGTCCCAATTGATGATTTTACCACGTATTTGACTGAAACTTATTTGTTATTATCATGATTTGGGCTGATTGCCATATTTGGGCTTCGTTTCAATTATTTGAACCCTTCGGGGATTTTTATCACTGTTTCCTCACTATTTTGACATACTACTTGAACTCAGTCATGTTGATTATGCTATTTTACAAACTCAGCCGCTTTAATTGAACTTTGAGACTTAAATAATATTTCCACTGTCAATTGGGTTGAGCACTACTATTTTAATGATGCCCGGGGGACTTATGATGTTTTTCAGGACTGAGTGAGGCCGAGGGCCATATGTGAGGAGGCTTTCAGGCCTTATGAGTGATGTGAGAAGGCTTTCAGGCCTTATGAGAGATGTGAGGAGGCTTTCAGTCCTTGTGAGTGATGTGAGGAGGCTTTCAGGCCTTATGAGTGATGTGAAAAGGCTTTCAGGCCTTATGTTATATGCCACGAGGTGTCTTGATATTGCGTTTGGGCCGTAAGGGGCCCCTCCCGGGGTCTGCACACCCCCAGTGAGCGCTGTCGATGGTATATGGATCGGGCAGCACGCCGCAGCGAGATATGGATCGGGCTGCACGCCACAGCAGTTACTATATGATATTGTTCTGAGAATGATTTGAGAGAGAGCCCGAGGGGCTGAGAGTGTTTCTGAGAGTGAGCCCGAGGGGTTGGTACTATTTGAGATATTTCCCGAGGGGTTGGTACTGTTTGAGATATTTCCCGAGGGGCAAACTTTTATGTGCTCATCTTGCATATTTATTTGCCTTTTTACCCCTTATACTATCTTATTTGTGCCCGAGGGATGGATTTTCTGTTCTTATCGACACTAACTTTTTTGAAATCATTTCGTAACTATTGGAAAGATCATTTTAAAAGAAAAGAGATTTAAATAGAGCCAAGAGATTTCCAAATATTTCACAGCTTCATTGTTTTCTCAAAGGATTGTATCTTGCTTCTATACAGCATGTTGGTTGCTTTACGTGATTTTTTACTACTCAGTTATTTACCTTTATTACTCACTGAGTTGGGGTACTCACTTTACTCCCTGCACCCTGTGTGCAGATGCAGGTATCTAGTCACCCGGTAGCGGGTTTTGGGCCGATCAGAGGTAGAGTTATATGAGTAAAGAGGTAACTGTCAGTCTTCGCAGCACCATGTTTTTCTCTTTTGTTCATTATTCCGGTTTTGTACATTTTAGACCCTGTAGTGGATTTACATTCTGATAGATGCTCGTGACTTGTGACACCCCGGTTTGGGCTATATTGGGTTGTATTTTCGCTAGTTAATGATATTAAGTTATATTTAAGTTGTTTATTTATGTTCAACTATTTTTGAAAAGACGAGTTGGGTGATTTGGTTGGCCTCGTCTTCACGAGAGGCGCCATCACGACCAGTGCGGGGTGTTAGGTCGTGACAAAAGACTAGGCAAACTTAACTAGACTATTACAAACTCTAACATCACCTAAAAGACTCGATACTAATATACAGGACTAGAAAGTAAAAATGAACAATTTACTCAAAACATAAAATGGCTCCTCGAGCAGCTCCTTAATGCAGTGATCTTGGGGTAGTTGTAATGTTCAAACTCCAGTAAGTAAATCCACATCTGTATGAGAAAACTTAAACCAACACAATAACATTCCCTTTAAGACACATGCAAGATATGGTTGCGGCTATTTTTGCAAAATGACTTGTTTAGCCAAAAGGCGGCTAGAAGTCAAAAATTTGGCTAAGACCCTGCAAAGCAAAGAACCTAAGATTTACTAAGAAGACCGGACCCTATGTGGGTTGCCTACGTATCATGCCTCAAAAGACGAGAATCGGGTATGCGTACTTCGGGCAGATTGGATACGGTTGAGAATTGAAAAAAATAACTAATTTAGAGAAAATATATTTTTTGGTTTTCTTGAAAACTAATGAAGCATGCAAAATCTTTTTGGATTTCGTTTTTCTATTTTTTTTTATTTTTTGATTTTTCGAAAAATGATGAAAAAGTGCAAAATCTTTTTTAATTTTTCAAGCAATTTTTTTTTCTTAGCCAAAATCTGACAGAAAACATAATTGGGCCCCACTCGCTTTATCTTCACACTTCACCCTCTCTTTTTTCTTGTTTTTTTTCCATTGTTTTTTTTTTCATTTTTCATTTGCCCTCAGCTATCATTGGTCCGCCAAATAACCCTTTTACCCTTGAATAAATACAACTTGTAGCACATAGAATGCATCAAGCTGGTCTGTTATTTTGGGTACACCTGTCCCGGATGGACCTAACCCCTATGTTCAGTCCCCTAAGCCAAATGAACACGATGCAGATAAGCATTCCTACTAGGGATCGGCATGAGGCTGGGTTATTCTAGGTTTAAAACCTAGGTTTATTTGTTTTAGACCTGGCTTACCCGAGCGGACAACTCGAGCCGAGGGGGGCTGCATACCGGTAACCAAAAGATCCTCTGGCTTTGCAACTTGTCCGAGCCTCGTCCTATTTTGGGATATGACACTAACAGAAAGAAGTCACGACCAGCATGCACTCCTGAGGAGGGAGAAGAGAAGGATTTCATAGTAGTTTATATATATAGTTCAGATAATATCAAAGCAGTAAAAAGGAACATTTAGCACATTTAAGCCCAAACATGTAATAAAAATCAGATAATAAATAAAGCCAAATACAATAATTATTCCAAGCTCGAATTCTCGAACCCTTAACCGACGTTCTGGATTCTTGTCCCCAGCAGAGTCGCCAGAGCTGTCATACCTCCTTTTTCACTACACCCTCATAATGGTATAATAAAGGGAGTTTTTCCAATTAAAGGACAACCGAAACGGGATTTTTTATTTAAAGATTCAGAACCGCCACTTCGGAGATTTATGGTGTCCCAAGTCACCGGTGTGAATCCCGAATTGAGGAAAAGAATGACTGTGTTACAGTCCGCGAACCAGAAATTCGGATAAGGAATTCTATTAACCCGGGAGAAGGTGTTAGGCATTCTCGAGTTCTGTGGTTCTAGCACTGTCGCTCAACTGTTATTATTGGCCTTTTTACCTAATTTAAAACATTTTGAACCTATGTGAAATTTTAACCTTAACCTCTTTTAATTATTTTTAAAGAAAGATTGCAACGTTATTTAAAATATGTCTTGAACCACGTCACATAAATGCACCCGCGGTCCGCAACACATTCTATATAACATTGTTGAGATTTGGATTTGGGTCACATAAATGCGCACCCGAGTTTATGAAGGTAATTTTTAGATAGCGCGCCTAAAGCAACTACGCACTTTCAACTTTGCGAGGGCCATAGAAAATTCAGCTAATGGCACACTCGATTCTAATTGCAAAGGATTGTATTCAACTAAAGAAAACTACGGGGTTCATTTTAAGTGATTTCCCTAAACATTGTTAAAATAGTGCCTATGACAAACAGTTTTCTCCGGTTAGCTCTGAATAACAAAACAACAATTATTGGCCGGAAGAATTTACTCATCTTATTTAGCAAACTAACTCTCATGCATATACTACAAATATCCAACCATGTTAATGTTATGCACGTTGGAGTAAAACTGATTTTCAATCCAATTAGCACCTCTGTAATGATTTTCAAACTCATTCAAACATGGCCGTACTCGGAAACAAGACTCAACTAGAACTAGGGGTGTCAAATGGGCAGGTTGGGTTAATTTTGGGCGGGTCAAAATGGGTTGAGTCAATAATTAGGCGGGTCAAATGACCCACCCAAAAGTTACTTGGGCTAAGATGAGTTGGGTCAAGATGGGTTAAAATTCGGGTCATAACCCAACCCGCCCAACTCTTATTAAACTTTAATTAACATGTGTTATTTTTTTATAAATTGTATAATTACTAAATAAGGATTTTTTGCTTTTGTTATGGTCATATTTAAAATATTAAACAAAAAATAAAATTATTTCTAAGATATTTTGACAAACTTACTCATGAATCAATTTGGGCTAAAAATTAGCCCAACTTTAAATGGGTTGAGATGGGTCGGATTAAGATGGTCTAAGTTCAATAAATGGGTAGGTCAATTACCAACCCAACCTTGGGCGGGTCATTTGGGCTTGGGCCAAATTTGACAGCCCTAACTGGAACGTAACATAATAAAAAATGACACAAAATTGAACAGAATTTGAGAAACCGCTAATGACGCAATTCAAACAATAGTATTAGCCAAACGATTCATCAAACATGAAGAGTAATACTTTTGAACACGACATAAAGGCAAAAGACTGACCAAAGGCACATACCCTCTCGGCTACAGAACCAGCACCGGAGACCTCAATGCGACAACCTCGAACAGGCTTCGGCCAAAAACCAATAGAAAGGATCGTCGATATTCAATCGAAAAGCTCGGGACTCGCCGGAACCATGACAACACTCAACAACGGGCCTCGTCGTGAACTCAAATCTCAAAGTAGTTGTCTTTTGAGTTTTACATCAAGGAAATCTCAAAGTATGTGTGTTATTTTGTGTGTGTAGGGATCGGTTGGATCGCTTTTCTTTAGCCACTGTTAGTTTTCGATGGAGAAGATGATGTCCAGGTCCAAAACGGTGGATCGCGTGCTTCAGGTTTTGGTCGTTGTTTGGGGTGTAACGACGAGTTCACCGCTGGTGGGGAGAGGAGAGTCCGGCGTGAGCTATGGAGATGGAGCTAAGTTCTAGGGTTTTGTGGTGTTAGATCCACGAGAAAGATGAAGAAGAAAGGTTTATTTTTTGTATTTTTGTCCAGTATTGCGGCTGAAGGCTCTTCAGCTCTCTAGATTTTTTTAGCATTTTTGTTCTCCATGGAAGAAGAAACCATGGCTGATGCTCTCTAGTAGAAAAGGGAACGATGGAGGGGGGGGTCTTTTTTACTATGCGGCTGATCCGTTCTTCCCCCCCTTTAAGATGGTCTAGGTTTAGGTATTTAAGAAGAATAAGGGTTTGGGTGTTGGGTCGGGTTGGGTCGACCTGGTTTGGGTTGGGTTGGGGGAAAATTTGGGCTTCTAAGATGTGTGGGCCCAATTTGATCTAAAACCAGTTTTTTTTTTTCAATTTCCATTTCTTTTGTTTTCTTTTCTTTCTTTAATTAATTAAAATTTGAATTAAATTTTTAAATTAGTTTAAATTATAAAATTAAGCTAATTATCTAACTATAATATTTATAAAAATTAATTGATCCTAAATTAAAAGAGAAAAATTAATAATCCAAAATTTAAGGCTAAGAATGTAAAAATGAGCCATTTTTGTGATTTTTTATTATTAATAAAGCAATTAATAATTGTCTAATCCTAAAATGTGAACCCTAAAATCTAAATACAATGCATAGTATTTTTGGTATAATTTTTTTTATTTTTAATGAAAATTAAATATGCACAAAAGATGCAAATAATTAATAAAATTTTACAAAAAAATCCTATAAAATTGCAAAAATTGGGAAAAATTATTTTCTCATATTTTATGGGAGTAATTCATATAGGGCAAAAATCACGTGCTCACACCTAGTACTGAATTAAATAGAAAAATAAAACTATTTTTTGTATTTTTCAATTTTTGTGCCTAAAAATAGAATTAAATTTAATAATAAAGTAAAATCCTATAGAAATAAGTTCTAATTTATATCCTAAAAATGCCAGTGCGGTTCAAAAATTACATGTCTACATCTCCCTTTTGGATTCACTTCCCTTTTCTTTTCTTTTGGATTGAGATTACTTTAGTTGATCATCTCAGACTATTGAATCGCATTCTTGCTGCGAGCTTCTAATACTTCTAACTTGAATTGGATTCTGAAATGACTTTCCTTGTTCTCTAGGTGGGCGTATAATTGCTAGCACTTGAATTGTATTCCTTTATTCTCCAAGTGGGTGCCTGATTGCTAAAATTTGAATTGTGTTCCCTTATTTTTTAGGTGGGCGCCTGATTCCAAAACTCGAAATGTATTCCCTTGTTATCCAAGTGGGCGCGTGATTGCTTCAACTTGGAATGTGTACCTTGTTCTCCAGGTGGGTGCCTGATTGCCAAAACTTGAACCGTATTCCCTTGTTCTCAAGGTGGGCGCCTGATTGCCAAAACTTTTAACTATATTCCCTTGTTCTCCAGGTAGGCGCCTGATTGCCAAAACTTGAACTGTATTCCCTTGTTCTCCAGGTGGGCACCTGAATGCCAATACATGAACTGTATTCCCTTGTTCCCCAGTTGAGCGCCTGATTGCTAAAACTTGAACTGTATTCCCTTGTTCTACAGGTGGAAAACTTGAACTGTATTCCCTTGTTCTACAGGTAAAAAAACTTGAACTGTATTCCCTTGTTTTACAGGTGGAAAACTTTGAACTGTATTCCCTTGTTCTCCAAGTGGGCACCCGATTGCCAAAACTTTAAACTATATTCCCTTGTTCTCCAGGTGGGCGCCTGATTGCCAAAACATTGAACTATATTCCATTGTTCACCAGTTGGGCAATGATTGCCAAAAACTTGAACTGTATTCCCTTCTTCTCCAGGTGGGCGCCTGATTGCCAAAACTTGAACTGTATTGCCTTCTTCTCCAGGTGGAGACCTGATTACTAAAACTTGAACTGTATTCCCCTGTTCTCTAGGTGGGCGCCTGATTGCCAAAACTCGAATTGTATTCCCTTGTTCTCCAGGTGGGCGCCTCATTGAGAAAATTTGAACTGTATTCCCTTATTCTGCTGGTAGGTTCCTGATTGCCAAAACTAGAACTGTATTCCATTGTTTTCTAGGAGGGAGCCTAATTGCCGAAACTCTAACTGCATTCCCTTGTTATCCAGGTGGGCGTCTAATTGCTAACATTAGAATTATATTCCCTTGTTCTCCAGGTGGGCGCCTGATTGCTAAAACTTGAATTGTATTTCCTTGTTTTACAGGTGGGCGCTTGATTCTAAAACTTGAAATGTATTCCCTTGGTATCCAAGTGGGCGCCTAATTACATCAACTTGGAATGTATTTCCTTGTTCTCTAGGTGGGTGCCTGTATTGAACTGTATTCGCTTGTTCTCCAGTTTGGCGCCTGATTGCCAAAACTTTGAACTGTATTGCCTTGTTCTCACGGTGGCGCGTGATTGACAAAACTTGAACTGTATACCCTTGTTCTCCAGGTGGGTGCCTGATTGCCAAAACTTGAACTTTATTCCCTTGTTCTCCAGGTGGGTGCCTGATTGCCAAAACTTGAAATGTATTTCTTTGTTCTCCAGGTGGGCACCTGATTACCAAAACTTGAATTGTATTCTCTTATTCTCCAGGTGGGCACCTGATTGCCAAAACTTTGAACTATATTCCCTTGTTCTTCTTGTGGGCGTCTGATTGCCAAAAACTTTAACAAAACTACATTCCCTTGTTCTCCAAGTGGGTTCCTGATTGCTAACACTTAAATCGTATTCCCTTGTTCTCTAGGTGGGTGTCTGATTGCTAAAAGTTCAATTGTATTCCCTTATTCTCCAGGTGGGCGCCTGATTGCCAAAAGTTGAAATGTATTCCCTTGTTCTCGAGGAGGGCGCCTGATTGCCAATACTTGAACTGTATTCACTTGTTCTCTAGGTAGGCGCCCGATTGCCAAAACTTGAACTGTATTCCCTTTTTCTCTAGGTGGGCGCCTGGTTTCCAAAAACTTGAATTCCCTTGTTCTCTAGGTAGGCGCCTGATTGCCAAAACTTGAACTGTATTCCCTTGTTCTCTAGGTGGGCGCCTAATTTCTAAAACTTGAACTTTATTCCCTTGTTCTCCAGATGGGAGCCTGATTGCCAAAACTAAACTGTATTCCCTTGTTCTCTAGGTGGGCTCCTGATTGCCAAAACATGAACTGTATTACCTTGTTCTCTAGGTGGGCGCGTGACTGCCAAACCTGAACTGTATTCCCTTGTTCTCCAGGTGGGTGCCTGCAATCATAAGAACAACAACAAAACAAATAAAATTTTCTGCCCAATTTGCACTCGAAAGATTTGTGAGTTGTTAGCAAAACCGTAAACCATTTATGATATTGATGCAATGATGAAAGTAAACTAGAGACTCGACTAGGATATGCATCTCCTATGAGTAAAACCAAGAAACTTTGAACAACAAATGCGTTTGCTGAAAATAAAACCTGACTGGCCCAAATCTGGAAGTGCGTGTCCTCCGGATGAAACTTGAATGAACCAAACCAGGAAGTCCGTCTCCTAGGGGAGGAATCTCAATTTAGGAAATGCATCTCCTAAAACAAAATATAACTTGAAAGACCCAGACTAGGAAGTGTGTCTCCTAGTGGTAAAATTTCAACGAACCAGACAAGGAAGTGTATCTCCTAGGGCCGAACTTAAATGACTCAAACTAGGAAGTGCATCTCCTAGGGGTGAAATCTCAATTTAGAAAGTGTGTCTCCTAAAACAAAATATAACTCAAAAGACCTAGACTAGGAAGTGCGTCTCCTAGGGGTGAAACATCAATGACTCAAACTAGGAAGTGTGTCTCCTAGGAATGAACTTAAATGAACCAAATAGGAAGTGCATCTCCTAGTGGTAAAATCTCAATTTAGGAAGTGCGTCTCCTAAAACATAATATAACTTGAAAGACCTAGAATAGGAAATGCGTCTCCTAGGGTTGAAACTTCAATGACTCCAAACGAAGAAATGTGTCTCCTAGGGGCAAAATCTCAATTTAGAAAGTGTGTCTCCTAAAATAAAATATAACTTGAAAGACCCATACTAGGAAGTATGTCTCCTAGGGGTAAAACCTCAGTGACAAACTCATATGATCCAAACTAGGAAGTGCATCTCCTAGGGGTAAAATCTCAATTTAGGAAGTGCATCTCCTATAACAAAATGTAACTTGAAAACCTAGACCAGGAAGTGTTTCTCCTAGGGGTGACGTGTGATTTTCTCAATAGCCTTTGCGTAAGCAGAATTGGGCATTACACCTGAAAAATCCAAGTTCCAAGCTTTGATATAAAAATAGCCTTCATCCCTATTTTAAACAAAGAATACTTGTGAGTTTAAACATGGTGGTTGGTTTGTGGACTTGACTTTGAGGACGAAAACTCCTTCACCTCCCATGATAACTTTGATTTTTACTCGAAAGACCTTGCTTATTTATTGACTAACCACTTTCACTGTCACCCTTATCACAAAAAATACCTCTGATTCATTCAAACCCAAGCCCTCTATCTTTTGCATTGTACTCATGAATTTACACATACCGAACTTTTTTATTTCACATAAATACCAAAGCACGTCAATTGCCACCCACTCAGTGCGCTTGCTGTTCTGTCCTAACGTATGCCACAGGCCTAGGCCTTGAGGTCTATTGCTCCTTCACTTGCCATGATAACTTTGATTTCAACTTAGAAGACCTTGTTTGTTATTGGTTAACCATTTTCTCTATCAACCTTATCACAAAAAATACCGTTGATCCGTCCAAACCCAACACTCTTTTTTTTGCATTGTTCATGAGTTGACATATACCGAAATATTATATTTCACATGAACCCCAAAGCAAGTTGATTGTTACCCAATTCGGTGTGCATGTTGTTCTTTCCTGACTTATGCCACTTTGATGTGCTAGCCAGATCCCATCTTGTGCAATTGGAAAGCCGGTGGCAAATTTTGAAGTCATTTCTCACTTGTTCTGACTAAACAGACTCAGGAAGTGGAAGTAAACAAGACAAAAGGAATAGAGTAAAGGACAATGGAAAGAGATGATTCCTAATAGGAAAACTACAAAGTAGAAACTTATCAGATGTGGATACCAATTCTAATGACCATGACATGCACCTTTGAACCAAGTGGCCTAATCTATCAAGCAAGTATGATGTTCAACTCTTGTTATACCCCTAAACCGTGAAACTGGGCTTCAATGCTCCGATTATCCAATCTGATTCACGATCCTTATTCGACTTGCAGTGCCTAAAGGGTTTTCACCATCAAGCCTCTCTCATTTTGTTCTTTCTCTCAACTCACCATCGCCTTATGCTGCCTGTGAAGGTTTTCACCAATAAGACTCTCTCAATTCCTCTGATTCTGCATATGACAAGGTATTAACCATGGTAAAAACATCATATACTCTTGGAATGTCTGAACTCAGTGCTCTCAAAGATTATCTGGGAGGTCTTTTTTGGACTATAATGTGGCTTTTGGACATGGGTAGAAAGAAAAGATATCATAAAGGCTTAAAGTAACTAAGACAACGGGGTTAATTTATTTACAACTTTTGGAATCCATTCTAAAAACTTTGCCCCAATTTCTAAAACAAGGGAATTTGATTCTCTTTCTTTTCTTTTTCTTTTGATGGAGTTACTAAGAAAGACTGCCCCACTTTTGACTTTGCGGGATTATGAAATATTTTATTTGGTAGGACCGATCCGTAAGGCTGCCTACGTATCTTATGGTGATAAGAATCAAGTCAAACGTAGTTCACAAGACTACTTTTGTTACTATTTTCCTTTTTCTTTTTCTTCTTCTTTTTTCTTTTTTCTTTTTTCTTTTTTCTTATTTTTTGTCTTCTTTTTTTCTTTCTTTTTATTTTATTTTTTTATGACTCTAACTTGATTCCAAAAGAGGTGAGGTCAAAGAAATCAACATGGGCTCAAAGGGGTACCAAAGGGTATAAAGTGTTTAGACGGTTGAAAGAGGGCCTCCCAATCTCTAAGAATACCAAGTATAGCACATGCAACTTCAAGATAAAAATAAAGATCATGCATAGCATTTCCTTTGCAACATCGGCATTGGTATCAGAGATATGCGTTCCACCTTTCTTTAGTGCCTTTTCAAGTACAGAGTTCTTCTTGGATGATTTCTTTTTCAAAATGGATGTGCTCCGTCAGTTCGGAGCAAACTCCCTTGGCTTTATGTTGTAACTTGAGATGCACTTGAACTCGAAGTCGCTTTCTTCAAATTGTCTAGGACACACTTTCTTGTAACAAATTCTTGTCATCCTTTTAACTTCACAACCACCTGCCCCAGTTTCACACAATTCGGGCTTTAAATGATCTTAAAATATCTGAATCTTTACTTATGTCCCTCAAATGTCTATGTCATCTTCAAAACTTATTTCATTGTTCCATGATTAGACTAACTTTTAAGACCAGATCGAGAATTATGCGTGCATGTCATGTCACTAGAGTCAACAGGAAAAGAAATATAAAAGGAAAAGAGAACTAAACAAAAGATGACTAGAAATAACAGAAAATAAAAATTATATTAGACTGATGGTGAAAGGGTTTGAACAACAAAACAAGCAAACTAAACTGGGGTTACAACCCTGGAACAAACCTAGATAACACTTAATGAGTTACTAAGACTGAACGAACTAGGAAAAATAAAAGGATAGAAGGGTTTGAGTCACAGGACAATATCCAGATTATAACCCTGAAAATAACTCGAAAAACACAAAATAAACCACCTGACTCCTCCCCAGCTACCCAAGAGTGGAGCGTCTTTCCAATTACCAAGCACGACATCTTAGCCATTGAGTTCCTCATCAATATTGTCAAGACCATTAACAACTTCAATATCGTTAACTTCAATCAGCAAGTTCCCAAGAGGACTCTCATACTCCCTGTCACCACGTATCATTGCCACAAAGTGTGTATCACCATGTACAGGTAAAGGATTCTGTGCGATATTCTGGGTTTCACTGTCCTGAATCACAATTATCCCTTCTTGAATAATTCTTTCTATTTCCCTTTTCAAAGCATGACAATCTTCAATACTATGCCCTTGGATGTTAGAGTGGTACATGTATCTTATAGTAGGATCAAAACCTTTTGCATATGGTTCTGGAGTATAGCCGAGGAGCGGCTCAATCAAGCCAGAATGCTTTAACTTTTCAAATAAGCTTGTGTAGGACTCCCCAATTGGCGTGAAACTATTTCTTCGCCTTTGTTCCCCTCCCTGCCTCTATTTTCTAGGGTTGTTTCGTGCTCGAAAATGTTGTGAAGGTAAGAATGCATTATGCGGTGCCGGCGCTAGCCATAGGGAGTGACCTCGAGGTTGGACAGATGACTGGACATTGTTCGGAGAATAATACTGAGGTGGATTATGTGGAGTTTGGGAATAGGTTTGGGGTTGGGGTTGAGGATTGGTATATTGGTGAGGCAGACCTGTTGGATCATGTCGTGATCTTGAGACAACCATGATAACATCATCGTGTTCCTTCTTATCCAGCAAGCTTCATGTGTCATTCTGAATTGCTTGTGTTATGGCCTTTAAAGAAGAATAGCTCATGATCTTGCTCGACTTCAGCCCATATTCTACCATTTCTTCCATTTTTACCACATCGTTAAAAGGCATACCAACAGCCGAGATCAAATGCCCAAAGTAAGTTGGCTCTTGTGCTTGAAGTAAGTACTCGATCATCTCGTTTTCTTCCATAAGGGGATTGACTCTGGCAGCTTGCTCTCTCGATCTAAGCACGTATTCCCTAAAGCTTTCTGTAGGATTCTTTTCCATCTTGGTGAGGGACATGCGATCCAGGATGATTTCTAAATTGTACTGAAAGTGCCGGGCAAAGGCCTGAGCCATATCATCCCATGTGTACCACCTGCTAGTGTCTTGGCGGGTGTACTACTCCAGAGCTACCCCACTTAGACTCTTGACTGAAATATGCCATCAATAATTTGTCCTTCCCACCGGCTCCTCTCATCTTACTGCAGTAGCCTCTCAAATGAGCTACGTGATCTCCGTACCCGTCATACAAATAAAACTTTGGCATCTTAAACCCAGCAGGTAGTTGGATGTCAGAAAACAAACACAAGTCTTTGATGGACACACTCATCTGGCTCCCTATCCCTTGCATGTTTCTTAAAGACTACCCTAAGATTTTCAACTTCCTGGATATCTCATCTAGCTCTACTGTCTTAGCAGGCTTTTCAGTTTTATCGAGAGGCTCAAAATGAGGAGCACGAGAGTATGGATCCAAGACCTTGAAAATTGGTTCTGGAGCACAGTGTTAAGCATCGGGGATTTTGAACACAGTCTCGCTAGAGGATCGAGACAAGGTAGCTGGTGGATGAGCTATAAAAACATGAGTGGTAATATGAGTGGGATATGAGGTGGTTCTGGGGGATGGAGTGTGAAAAGGTTGTGGGGAGATATCCTGAACTTGTGACGGTGGTGGAATGGTGATAAGGCTTTCAGTGTAGTTTGTGGGAATTGATGGTGGAGGACACCATCCAGGCTTGGTATATTTCGGCCATCTATCCTTTCAACCTTAAGACCTCTTCTTTCAACTCAGATTCTGATTCAACAATTTCCTTAGATGGATCAATGACCCTTGTGTACAACTCTTTGCCAGCCATGGCTACCTTACTCTTTGACCTTGTGTTGTATGGACAAGTTACCTTAAGAACCACAAACCAACAACCCTTCTGCTCAATAAAGATAACAAAAGGAACAAAATTGGGTCATCATGTTAGCGTTAGGACATTTAACATAAGATAATCTCACATTATGTGCAATACACCTAGTCACAGTTATCGGTTAAAAAATGACTTCAAGGGTCACAAGATCACTTGGAATGATCCCAATTTGTTCATTTCAATCTTCTTTTTTCCTTTTCTTTTCTGGCACTTCTTGGCCTGCTCATTTTCCTTCCTATTTTTTTCTTCTAGTTATCACTCTTTTCTTTCCTCTCTTTTCTCACATCTCATAATTTCACCTCTCTCTTTTTTTTCTTTTAATTTTTTTATTTTTTTATCTTTTAATAAAAAAGTGATTCGATCGAACCCTATGTAGGTTACCTACGTATCATAATGTTGCATGAATCAGATCTTTGCAGTTCGAAAAGATCGGGAATAAAGTAAACAAACTAACGTTCTCATTTTCTTTTTCTTTCTTTTTTCTTTTTTGTTTATTACCTTAATGACTACTCTTATGAAAAAGAGAAATAAGAGAAGAAAATTTTTTATTTTTTATTTTTATAGACTTAATATTCTATAACCTATTCTAAACTCAAACTTAAACGAGCATATATCTTTTTTTAAAAACAAATACTCTGAGAAATTATTAAGGAAAAAATCCTAGAAGAAAAAAAATATTTTTTGATTCCTTTTTTTTTTAGGAAGAAAATCTAAAGAATAAACCAAAGAAAAATATTTTAAATTTTCTTTTGATATCCCTGAAAAATAATTTTGAAACGAGAAATGAATAAGATAAAAAAATATTTTTGAATTTCAGTTATTGATTATCTAATAAAGAAACTCTTAAGATAAACAATCATATAAAGTATTTTTTTCCTTCTATGTACAATATCCTAAAATTCTAGTGAAAATAAAAAAGATTTTTTTTGTTAATTCATTTTTCATTAATATCTCAACGAAGAACTTCAAAAGAAAATCTTTTTGAATTTTGGAATTAATATCTCAAAGAAAACTTTTAAAGAGGTACTAAAAGAAATGTTTTTTGAATGTTTAGTCTTAATGTACTAAAAGGAAATATAAAAGCAATTTTTTATTTTGAGTTCTAGCTATTAACTCAATAAAGAAAAATCACCTCAAATTATTTTTTTTATTCCTAGAATTGACATTCTAAAGAAAACTTCTAACGGAAATATAAAAACGCAAAATTTCTTTATTTTTTTTTTGGATTTTTGATTTATAACATATTTTCCAAATACAAAATAGAAAATGCAATAAAATAAGACTAGGCAAACTTAACTAGACTATGACAAACTCTAACATCACCTAAAAGACTCGACATTACTATAAAAAACTAGAAGGTAAAAGATGACATAAAAAGAACAACAAACTCAAAATATAATAACTAAAAAAAATATCCTTAAGCAAACTCCTAAATGAGAGACCCTGACTGGGTGGTCCTGGGGTGTCTGTCATGCTCAAACTCCGGTAAGTAAGTCCACACCTGTATGAGAAAATTAAGAACAAATAAAGTTAAAGACCTAGAACGCTATGTGAGATAATAACACTTTCTATTGGACACATGCAAGACATGATTGTGACTATTTTTCTAAATTAACCTCTGTGGCTAAAAATGCAAGATTTGGCAAAGATCCCATGAAGCCAAGAACCTAAGATTCATTAGGAAGACCGGACCATATGTGGTTTGCCTACGTATCACACCCCGAGAGACGTGAATCAGGTTTGTATAGTTTGGGCAGATTGGATACGGGCAAGAATTAAAAAAATAACTAATTTAGAGAAAATATATTTTTTGTCTCTTTTTTTTAAAAAAAATGATGGAACATGTAAACTCTTTTTGGATTTTCTTTATTTTTTCCTTTTTTTTGATTTTTTTTTTTGAAAATGATGGAAAAGTGCAAAATCATTTTGGTTTTTTATTTTTTTTTGTCTTTTTCTTTAAAACAATGTTAAAGAAAAACATAACTGGGCACTTGCTTTATTTTTACACTTCACTCTCTTTTTTCTCATTTATCCTAAAACCTCATTGGTCCGCCAAATGACCCCTTTTACCCTTGAAAATTGCAACATGTATCACATAAGATGCATCAGCATGGTCTTAATTTTTGGGCACACCTATCCTAGACGGACCTAAGCCCTGTGTTGAGTCCCCAAAGTCAAATGCACGTGATGCAAACAAGTATTCCTACTAGGGATCCGACATGAGGCTGTGTTATTCTAGGTTTAAAACCTGGGTGTATTGTTCTAGACATGGCTTACCTGAGCGGACAACTCAAGCCAGGGGAGGGGGGCAGCATACCGGTAACCAAAAGATCATCTGGCTTTGCAACTTGTCTGAACTTCATTCTAAATTGGGATATGACACTAATAGAAAAGAAGTCACGCCAGCGTATACTTTTCAGAAGATTGGAAGAGAAAGGTTTCGTAACAGTTTATATACAGTTCAGATAATATCAAAGCGGTAAAAAGCAATATTTAGCACATTAGGCCCAAACATGTAAGTAGAATCAGATAATAAATAAAAGCCAAATATAACAATTATTCTAAGCTCGAATTCTTGTACCCTGAACCGGAGAATCTGGGTTCTTTTCCTCAGCAGAGTCGCCAGAACTGTCACACCTCCTTTTCTACCGCCAAATGAAAGGGTATATAGGGAGTTTTTTCTAATTTAAATCACAATTGAAACGACATTATTTATATTAAATTCAAAGTCACCACTTGGGATAATTTATGGTGTCCTAAGTCACCGATTTAAATCCCTAATCGAGGAAAGATTGACTCTGTTTTGTAATGACCCGACTGGTCATTTTGTCTTTTAAAATTCGATTCCGTTAAATAAAACTTTTCGGGCTTGCTTTATATAATTTATGACTTGCAGGGATGGTTGGTTCGGGATTTGGAAGAAGTTTGGATTGAAACATGCTCATTTGGTTCCTTAGGAGTTTCTTAAAATGGGCCAAGTTTGATTTTGGTCAACATTTTGAGCAAACGGACCTGGATTCGTAATTTTACGGTCCCGGAGGATCAGTAGGAAATATGGGACCTGGTTGTATTCCCGGAATCAAATGTTGAGGTCCATCCTGAGTAATGAATTTTTATTAGAAATGGTTAATCTAAAATTTGAAGGATTTAAAGAAACTAAGTAATGATTGATCACATGGGTATAGGGCTCGTATGTTAGTTCCGGAGCACAGTACAGGTCCGATATAACATTTAAGACTTGCCCGCAAAATTTGGTATCAATCTGAGTAGTTTAAGGGCGTTTCGGCTCGTTAGAGGAAAATTAAGAACTTGAAGTTCATAAGTTTGATTCATTTGGTTTTAGGGGGTGATTCTTGGATTTAGAATTATTTCGGGCGTTCCGAAGATTCGAGTAGGTTCGTCTCATGATTTCAGACTTGTCGGTATGTTCGGGCGGGGCCCGGGAGCCCCGAGAGTTAATCGGACGAGGCTCTTTCGAAATTGGAATTTTTGGAGAGTGCTGAAGCATCTGCTTCTGTCACAACCGCACCTATGGTTGGTTGACTGCAGGTGCAAGACACCAGAAGCGGCCAAGGCAAGCCAGGCCAGGAACCACAGAAGCAGCTCCCAAGCCGCAAAAGCAGATTTGAGACCGCAGAAGCGGCCCCAGCCTCTTGGCCTATTTTTGCAGATACGGTCTCTTCCTTGCATAAGCGGGAGCGTAGATGCGGTGCCCTGACCAAAGAAGCGGAAATCACTAAAGCAGTGAGCTTCATTTAATACGGGTTCTCCTCCATTGGCAATTTTGGGAGCTTTCGAGAGAAGATTTCAACCTAGCAAATTGAGGTAAACTTATCCCACTTATTCCTAGTTCAATACTTGTATGTTAGGTAGATTAAACACTAGAATTAAGGTAAAATCATAGGGTTAGAGCAAGACCTAGGGTTTTGGCAAAAGTTATATTTAACCACGAAATTTGTTATGGAATGAATTAGAAATCATATATTATTGATCCTTAGGTTATAGTTAACAACTTCCTTCGAAAATTTTTGGAATCCGGGCACGTGGACCAGGGGTCGAATTTTAGGAAACTTGCGGTAAGGGTTGAAAAATTGCTTAAATAGCTAGAATTCGATCTTGTGAACTTATATTGATTAGTTCCTACCTCATTTAACTAGTTTTAGATCGTTCGACTCCAAATTAAGAGTTTGGGCTCGTTCTTGGTATTGGAAGTGAACTTTGGAGCGAAGTGAATCTCCTTTCTAACCTTGTAAAGGGGAATTGTCCCTATAGGTGTAATAATTGAGTAATTTGCTACTAAATACGGGGGCTACGTACGCACCAAGTGACGAGAGTCCGTGTGTAGCTACTATTATGTTAATTGTCCGGGTAGTCTAGGGCCCGTATCATGCTATATTTGCGAATCTCTCTATATTTTCTTGCTAATGTGATCACTTAGGATATGCTAGAGATTGGGAAAGGAATATAAGCGAATACATACACTTGTTGAACACTTGTATGAATTTACTTGGAAATAAATGCGCATTCATGTGTTTCTTGATATTAATTGACATTTGTGGATCGGGCCGATCACTTCGGTAGAAGTAGATGCATCTATGGTTCGCGCCATTCGACCATCTGGCAGTGTACAGTTTATTTTCTGTTGGATCAGGCCATCGACCTCGGCATAATGTGCGCATGATATATATATATATATATATATATATATATATATATATATATATATATATATATATATATATATAT
>MU689759.1:95849-105934 GCA_026770625.1 Nicotiana glauca
CATAATGTGCGCATGATATATATATATATATATATATATATATATATATATATATATATATATATATATATATAGGGGTGTGTGTGTGTGAGAAATCATATCCATGACTTGTTCTTCTAAATACTTGAAATATGTACGGTTGACTGTAAAATTGTTAAGGACATGAATTATTACCTCTTTCTACACACTATTGATTATTGGTAACTATCATGCCTAGCAGAATACTTTATTATATTATTTGACCTTAGTAAGTGTCAAGTCGACCTATCGTCTCTATTTCTTTGAAATTAGACGGGATACTTATTGGGTACATATTGTTTATGTACTCATACAAAACTTCTGTACTTAATTGTACAAGATCTGATTCAGATGTATCTGGCTATCAGTCTGGTGCGTTCCCCTGATTTATAGTTCGAGACTTCCGCGGTGAGCTGCTCCCTTCCTATGCCGTTTAACAGCTTGATGGAGTCTTCCTTTAGTTTTGCTGTCTAATCTTTCCCGGAGAGTAGGCTAGATTGTTTTTTTTGAACATTCTACTAGTCGCCCATTACTTGTGACACCAGGTCTTGGCACACACGTTATTAGCTTTTCAACTACGCGCCCGGACTGCACACACAAATCGAGGTGATGCAGAAAGAGGGTTTTTAAGGCCCCGAAACACAGAATTTGTTTTTAAAATAAGTGATGACCTTTTAGGTCATCACACCTATTCTTAGTCTAGGGTCGAGGTCTATAAAGAGGATAGGGTTAGGGTATGGGTTAGCTCACTTGGGCCACTTGCAAGAATTCAATTTGGGCCCAGCTATTTTCCAAAATTGCTTCAAAATTGGGCTTCTTAAGAGTCCAAAATTCACTAACTAAAAATCTTGTCTTCCTCTTTAATATCATTACTTATAGAAATGTCATATAACCCCTAATTAATTAAAATACAATATACACATAAAACTAAACTATTTTTGATATTTTTTTTATTTTTTTTAAATTTTATGAAAGGTATATAAACTAAGAGTAATCGGATAAAATATTTTTATCATTTTTATTTTTGTTATAAAATAAAATAAAATAGTTAAAACTAGTTGAAATAACGATATTAGACCTAAACTAACTATTTACGCTAAAAATGTGAAAATTTTTAGGGAGGGTCAAAAATTACATGTCTACAACTGGTACAACATAATATATTATAGATCGTTGCACTTATGTATGAACTTCCAGCATATTATGTTGGAACTCCATCATGTGAAAAGTTCCAACATAATATACTGGAGATTGGAGCATCTATGTATGAACTTCCATCATATTATGATGGACCGGTATATTATATTGGAACTCCAGTATATTATAATAGAGTTCAAGTATACTTATGCTGGAACTCCATTATAATATGCTGGAGTTCCAGTATACTTATGATGGAACTTTATTATAATACCAGAGTTTCAGTATGCTTATGCTACTGATGTCACGACCAGGATACCTTCGAGGGTCGTGATGGCGCCTACTCATAGAAGCTAGGCAAGCCACAAATCATAAACTCCTAACTCCTTTATTTTATATCCTTTAACCAATCATAACAACAAGCGTTAAATATTTAAATAATAGCAGAAATATAAAATTAAAGTAGAAGACTTAAATTAAATAAGCTGAACAATAATGCGGAAATCAACATATGCCTCTACCCAAGAACTGATATCACAACACTCACGGACTACTAAGAGTACTAAATACAACCGTTTGAAAGAAATATAACATTGTTTGTCTCGAATACATGAGGTAAAAGAATGAAATATAAGATAGAGGAGACGTCGGGCCCGCGGACGCCTGCAAGGCTACCTTGGTGTCTCGGTGGAATGAAGGCTGGCTCCCGAGCTATTGCTGTGCACCAAATGCTACTCCGAGATCTGCACACATTGCAGAGTGTAGTATCGGCACAACCGGCCCCATGTGCTGGTAAATGCCTAGCCTAACCTCGGCGAAGTAGTGACAAGGCTAGACCGAACTACCACATAAACCTGTGCAGTTATATATATATACAACAGAACAGAGATACATAGATAACCAATCAATATGGGAGGGGGAGCATGATGTGGGGAAGGTAACAATTTCAAGTAAAAGTCATCAAGTAGCGCAGGAAGCAGCATAACTCAGACATCAATAAAGAATTAGAAAGAAATAATTGCACGGCATCACCTTTCGTGCCTTTACTCTCGTCCTCACCAAGCAATGATATAATAAAACGTACACGGCATCACCCTTCGTGCTTTTACTCTCTTTAATCACACAAACAACAATAATAAATAAGGGTCAAGGGAATTAACAAAATAATAATAGAAATCCCGGCAAGGGAATACAATTAAAAGATTAAATCCCGGCAAGTGTACAACATCAATAATCTCAACATCTCGACAAGGGAAATAATCAACAAAGCAATAATATTCCGACAAGGGAACAATTTAATAACTCTCTCTCTTTCTTTCACTTTTATTTCATTACTCACTTCACCACTTCAGCGAATTCTCCAAAGGGTTCAATCATCTTATATGCTTTCACAATTTGTAATATAACTTTAGCCAATGCTCCTCGATGTTCAAAGGTCACACTTTTCTTCCACAAGCTTTTCACAACATTTAGGAATTAACACCAAGGCATGAAAGATACAACGAAATCAAGATATGCATAATTTAAAGACTTACGGTCATACTAGACACCAACGTATAGATACTCGTCACCATGCCTATAGGTCGTACTCGACAATTACCGCGTAAGAAATAGGACTCAACTCCTAATCCCTCAAGCTAAGTTTAGACCAAACACTTACCTCGAACTTCCACGGCTAACTCAATCCTCAACAACCGCCTTTCTTATCGAATTCGGCTCCAAATCAGTTGTATCTATACATAAATGACTTCATAACATCAATAAATGTTAAACAGTACGAACCCAATGCCTAATTATAGCTTTCCAATCATTCTTCCCAAAAATCCAAAAATCAATCCCGGGCCCGCTAGGTAAAAACACGAGGTCTGAATCACCATTAATCAAAAAGCCTTAGTTCTACCCAAATCCCTAATTTTCTACCCCTAATAACAAGTTTTAGGCCTAGAAATTCAATAGATGTTGATGAAAATGGAAGGAAACGAGTTAAAAATTACTTACCCAAGAAGTTTGGTGAAAAAGGGCTTCAAGGATCACCTACGAGCTTTGGAGAAGAAGAAGGTTTGTAAAATTTTGAGAAGTCTCGTAAGTGTTCTATTTTGGGGTTTTGAAAATAACTGGGCAAAATTGCACTTCGCGTTCGTGACAGGCCTCTCACGTTCGTGATGGGTCAGGCTATTAGGCCTTCGCATTCGCACTAAGTGGCTCGCGTTCGCGAAGCTCTAGCTTCTTGAGCCTTCGCATTCGCGTCCTTCAGGTTGCGTTCATGTGGGGTTTCTACCTCTTCCCCTGCCCGGACCACTTGGCCTTCGCGTTCGCATAGCCAGGAACGCGTTCGTAAAGGTATAGCCCCTTGCTGCCTCGCGTTCGCGACCTGGTCTACACATTTGCGTACAAGGAAGTTACTTCAGCAATATTTTACTCATCGCGTTCGCGAGGGTCCTCCCGCGAGTGCGAAGAAGAACATATCAGAACAGGAAAACATGCAACTTTTATAAGTGTAAAACCATTCTGAAACACCTCTGAAACACACCCGAGCCCTCGGGGCTCCTAATCCAACATATGTACTAACTCAAAAATATCATACGAACTTATCCATGCAATCAAATCGCCTAAATAACCTCAAAATCACGAATTTTTCCTCAAACTTCATCAAGTTTTAAATTTAGAAATTCAAATCCGAATCACGTCATACGATGTCCGTTTTAACCAACTTTTACAAGAAGGACTCAAAACATATATAAGACCCATACCGGGCGCCGGAACCAAAATATGGGCACGATACTATCACTTTCTAATCATATTTCATTTTCAATTTTCTTAAACATTTTCAGAAAACAATTTTTCTAAAAAATTCATTTCTGGATCTCGGGACCTCGAAATTCGATTTCGGGCAAACGCCCAAGTCCCATATTTTCTCACGGACCCTGCGGGACCGTCAAATAACGGGTCCGGGTAAGTTTTTCCGAAATATTGACCAAAGTCAAATTTATTCATTTTAACATCAAAACTTAGCAGTTTTCACAAGATTTCATATTTAAGCTTTCCGGCTATGCACCTGGACTGCGCACGCAAATCGAGGCGATTCTAAATGAGGTTTTCAAGGCCTTGGAGACATAGAATTCAATTAAAATAGTTGATTACCCTTTGGGTCGTCACATTCTCTACCTCTAAAATAATCTTTCGTCCTCGAACGGACAGAAGAAGGAAGTACCTGAGTCGCGAAAAAGATGAGGATAACAGCTCCGCATATCAGACTCGGACTCCCAGGTCGATGCCTTAGGAGGATGACCTCTCCACTGAACACGAACAGAAGGGAAAACTCTTCGACCTCAACTGACGAACATGCCGGTCTAGAATAGCCACCGACTCCTCCTCAAAAGACAAGTCATTATCCAACTGGACAGTGCTGAAATCTAACACATAGGCTGGATCGCCGTGATACCTTCGAAGCATGGACACATGAAACACTGGATGCACATGTGATAAGTTTGGTGGCAATGCAAGTCTATAATCCAGCTCTCCCACTCGATCAAAATCTCACACGGACCAATGAACCAAGGGCTAAGCTTGCCCTTCTTCCCAAATCTCATCACGCCCTTCATAGGTGACACTCGGAGCAATACCCGCTCACCAACCATAAAAGCTACATCTCGAAATTTGCGGTCTGCATAGCTCTTTTGCCTGGACGAGCTGAATGAAGCCTATCCTGAATGATCCTGACCTTGTCCAAGGCCTCCTGAACTAGATACGTACCCAATAATGGAGCCTCTCCCTGCTCAAACCATCCAACTGGAGACCGACACTGCCTGCAATATAAAGCCTCATAAGGAGTCATCTGGGTGCTCGACTGGTAGCTGTTGTTGTAGGAAAACTCCACTAAAGGCAAAAACTGATCCCATGAACCTCCAAAGTCAATAACACAAGCTCAGAGCATATCCTTGAAAATCTGAATAGTCCGCTCAGATTGACCGTTCGTCTGGGGATGAAATGATGTGCTCAACTCAACCCGTGTTCCCAACTCTCGCTGAATTAATCTCTGGAAGCGTAAGGTAAACTGCGTACCCCGGTCCGAAATGATAGATACGAGCACACCATGAAGGCGAAAAATCTCCCGAATATAGATCTCAGCTAACCTCTCAGAAGAATAGGAGACTGCCATAGGAATGAAATGCACTAACTTGGTCAACCTATCAACAATAACCCATACTGCGTCAGCAAAAGTCCAGTAACAAAGTCCATAGTGATCCACTCCCACTTCCACTCGAGAAAATCAATCCTCTAAAATAAACCACTAGGCCTCTGATGCTCGTACTTAACATGCAAATTCAAACAGCGAGCCACATATGCTATAATATCCTTCTTCATTCTACGCCACCAATAATACTGCCGCAAATCCTGATACATCTTCGTGGCGCCCGGATGAATAGAGTACAGGTAGCTATGGGCCTCCTCCAATATTAACTCTCGGAGCCCATCCACATTAGGCATACATACTCAACCCTGCAATCTCAAAACTCCATCATCATCTAAGGTAACTTGCCTGGCACCTCCACGTTGCACCGTGTCTCTAATGACACATAAATGGGGATCATCATACTGCCGATCACGGATACGCTCGAATAATGAAGAACGGGCAACCGTGCAAGCTAACACAGGACTGGGCTCAGAAACATCCAGTCTCACGAACTTATTGGCTAAACCCTAAACATCCAAAGCAAGCGGCCTCTCACCGATCGGAATATAAGCAAGACTATCCATACTAGCTGATTCCTACTCAAAGCAACGACCACCACATTGGCCTTTACCGGATGACATAAAATGGTGATATCATAATCCTTCAACAACTCCAACTACCTCCTCTGCCTCAAATTCAGTTACTTTTGCTTGAACAAATACTGAAGACACTTGTGATCCGTGAACACCTCACATGTCATGCCATACAGATAATTCCTCCAAATCTTCGATGCGTGAACTATGGATGCCTACTCCAAATCATGAACTGGATAGTTCTTCTCATGAATCTTCAACTACCTCGAAGCATAGTCAATGACTTTGCCATCCTGCATCAATACTGCTCCACGCCCAACACGGGAAGCATTACAATGGACTGTATAAGGCCCTGAACCTGTGGGCAAAACCAACACCGGTGTCATAGTCAGAGCTATCTTGAGCTTCTGAAAGCTTGCCTCACACTCATCCGACCGTGTGAACTGGGCACCCTTCTGGGTCAATCTGGTCATCGGGGCTGCAATAGATGAAAACCCCTCCACGAACCGTCGATAGTAGCCTGCCAACTCCAAGAAACTCCAAATCTCTGTAGCTGATGCTGGTCTAGGCCAGTTCTTGACTGCCTCAATCTTCTTTGGGTCCACCTGAATACCCTATGTTGATACAACATGACCCAGAAATGCAACTGAACCCAACCAAAATTCAGACTTTGAGAACTTAGCATATAACCGACTATCCCTCAGAGTTTGAAGAACCACTCTAAGGTGCTGCTCATGCTTCTCTTGCTGCGGGAATATATCAATACATCATCAATGAAGACTATCACAAATGAATCCAAATAAGGCCTGAACACTCGATTCATCAAGTCCATAAAAGCTGCTGGGGCATTTGTCAACCTGAATGACATAACCAAGAAGTAATAATGCTTGTACCGAGTGTGGAAATCTATCTTGGAAAATACCTTGGCACCCTGAAGCTGATCGAACAGATCATCAATCCTCAGCTGCAGATACTAACTCTTGACTGTAACCTTGTTCAATTGCCGGTAATCAATACACATTCTCATTGACCCATTCTTTTTCTTGACAAATAACACTGGTGCACCCCAAGGCGAAACACTGGGTCTAAAGAAACCCTTCTCAAGCAAATCCCGCAACTTTTCCTTTAGCTCTTTCAACTCAAGCGGCGCTATACGATACGATGGAATAGAGATTGGCTGAGTTCCCGGTACCAGATCAATGCAAAAGTCAATGTCCCTGTCGGGTGGCATACCCGACAGGTCTAAAGGGAAAACATTAGGAAACTCACAAACAACAGGCACAAAGTCAATAGAGGGAACCTCAGCACTAGAGTCACGAACATACGCCAAATAGTCCAAACACCCCTTCTTGACCATACGCCGAGCCTTCATATACGATATAACACTGCAGGTAGAATGACCAGGGGTCCCTTTCCACTCTAAACGAGGCATACCTGATAAAGCTAAGGTCACAATCTTGGCATAACAGTCCAAGATAGCGTGGTAGGGTGATAACCAGTCCATCCCCAATATAATATCAAAGTCAACCATGTCTAAAAGAAAAAAAATCTACATGAGTCTCAAGACCCCCAATCACCACTATACAGGAACAATGGACTCGATCGACCATAATAGAATCACCCACCGATGTAGACACATAAACAGGAGCACACAATGCATCACTAGGCGTGACCAAGTACGGGGCAAAATAAGATGACACATATGAATATGTAGACCCCGGATCAAACAACACTGAAGCATCTCTATCATAAACCAGAACCGTACCTGTAATAACTGCATCTGAAGCCTCAGCCTCTGGCCTGGCCTGAAGAGCATAACATCGGGGCTGGGCCCCACTACTCTGATCTACCTCTCTGGGACGGCCTGCTGCTGGCTGGCCTCCATCTCTGGCGGTCTGATATCTACCTCTAGTACCTCTACCTCCACCTCTAGTACCTCTACCCCCACCTCTAGCTGGCTGGCGGGCTGCGAAACACCTGGTGCCTGAACCATGGCACGAGAACCCTAATGCTGAGAGCTACTCAGTGCTCGAGGGCAAAACCTAGCAATGTAACCCGTGTCACTATAAGTGTAACAAGCCCTCGGTTGCTGAGACTGCTGACCTAATCGACCTGAATGACCACCCCGAAAACTCTAAAGCGGTGCACTGATAGGAGCTGGCGGTGCACTGAAGGGCTACTAATCAGAATAGTGCGTGTGAGAACAACGACCACTCGAGGCACCGTGAGAAACCTGGAGTGCTGACTTGAAGGTCCTAGGAGGATGACCCCTATCATATGAATCTTCACCTCCGGACGAGGCACCACTGAATCTGCCTGACTGGCGGGGTCTCTTGTCTGCCCTATGACCACCCCCTGTGATAATACCATCTTAACTCTCCGAGCCACATTGGCTGCCTCCTGGAAGAATATCTCACTCCCAGCCTCTCTAGCCATCTAGAGACGAATCAGCTGAATGAGCCCATCAATAAACCGTCTCACTCTCTCCCTCTCAGCGGGAAGTATAATAAGATCATGGCGAGCTAAATCGATGAACCTGGTCTCGTACTGGGTGACTATCATGGATCCCTACTGGAGACGCTCGAACTACCTTCGATAGGCCTCTCACTGTGTAATAGGGAGAAACTTCTCTAGAAATAGCTGCATGAACTTCTCCCAGGTCAAGGCTGGCGACCTGTTGGTCTAGCTAAGCAATAATCCCTATACCGAGTCTTGGCGGATCCAGACAAGCGAAATGTAGTGAAATCAACCCCATTGGTCTCAACAATACCCATGTTCCGAAGAACCTCATGGCAGCTGTCCAGATAATCCTGAGGATCCTCGGTAGATGCACCGCTGAAGGTAGTAATGAGGAACTTGGTGAACCTATCTAATCTCCACAAAGCATCGGCAGACATAACTGCTCCATCACCGGCCTGGGCTACCACACCCGACTGAGCTGCTCCAACTGGCTGAACTACTGGAGTCTGAATCTGGGGAGCTACCTGCTTCGGAGTACGAGTAGCAGGAGTCTGGGCTCCTTCTCCAGCCTGAGAAGTGGCTGGTGCTACAGGAAGCAAACCTGCTCGAGTGACACTCTCCATGAGGCCCACCAATTGGACAAGGGCGTCCTGAAGAATTGGGGTAGCAATAAACCCCTCTGGGACCTGAGCTGGGCCTACCGGAACTACTGGGGCCGGAACCTCCTCGTAAAAATCAACCTGAGGCTCCACCACTGGTACTACTGCTCGAGGCTGAGCTCTGCCCCTACATTGGCCTCTAGCATGGCCTTAGCCTCGCCCTCTGCCCCTAGTGGGTGTTGCTGCTAGGGGCTCGGGCTCGAGCTTCTGAGCGCTAGATGAGGAAGCGAGTGTTCTTGTCATCTGCGAAAGAAAAGAGTAGAAATTCAATTAGCATTGAGAAACCAAACCGCACGACAAGAAAGAACAAATGTGAAACTTCTCCTGACTCTGTAGCCTCCGGGGTTAAAGACAGACGTCTCCGTGTCGATCCCTCAAACTCTACTGAGCTCGTCCGTGAATTGTGAGACTTATGTAATCTAGAGCTCTGATACCAACTTGTCATGACCCGAATTTTCCACCTTCGGGGGGTCGTGATGGCGCCTACTAGTAGATCTAGGCAAGCCACAAATTAAACTCCTAACTTCTTTATTTTAAATACTTTTATCAATCATAACAACAAGCGTTAAATATTTAAATAACAGCATAAATATGAAATTAAAGAAGAAGACTTAAATTAAATAAGCTGAACAATAATGCGGAAATCAACATATGCCTCTACCCAATAATTGGTGTCATAACACTCACGGACTACTAATAGTACTAAATACAACCGTTTGAAAGAAATATAACACTTTTTGTCTCGAATACATGAGATAACAAAATAAAATATAAGATAGAGGAGACATCGGGTACGCGGATGCCTGCAAGGCTACCTTAGTGTCTCCGTAGACTGAAGGCTGGATCTCGAACTACTGCTGCGCACCAAATGTTACTCGGGGATCTGCACACAGTGCAGAGTGTAGTATCAGTACAACCGATCCCATGTACTGGTAAGTGCCTAGCCTAACCGCGGTGAAGTAGCGACGAGGCTAGACCGGACTTCTACATAAACCTGTATATATATATATATATATATATATATATATATATATATATATATAT
>MU689759.1:106455-164384 GCA_026770625.1 Nicotiana glauca
ATATAGTGGAACAGAGATATAGAGATAACCAATCAATATGGTAGGGGGAGCATGCTATGGGGAAGGTAACAATGTCAGGTAAAAGTCATAAAGTAGCGTAGGAAGCAGCATAACTCAGATATCAATAAAGAATCAAAAAGCAATAAGTGCACGACATCACCCTTCATGCTCTTACTCTCGTCCTCATCAAGCAATGATATAATAAAACGTGCACGGCATCACCCTTCGTGCTTTTACTCTCTTTCCTCACACAAACAACAATCACAAACAACAATCACAAACAAGGGGCAAGGGAATAAACAGAATAATAATAGAAATTCCGGCAAGGGAACACAATTAAACAATTAAATCCCGGCAAGGATACAACATCAATAATCTCAATATCCCGGCAAGAGAAATAATCAATAAAGCAACAATATCCCGGCATGGGAACAATTTAATAACTCTTTCTCTTTCTTTCACTTTTATTTCATAACTCACTTTACCACTTGAGCCAATGCTCCAAAGGGTTCAATCATCTCATATGCTTTCACAATTCGTAATATAACTTGAGCCAATGCTCCTCGATGTTCAAAGCTCACAATTTCCTTCCACAAACTTTTCATAACAATTAGGAATTAACACCAAGGCATGAAGGATACAACGAAATTAAGATATTCACAATTAATAGACTCACGGTCATACTAGACACCAACGTATAGATACTCGTCACCATGCCTATACGTCGTACTCAACAAGAAGCAAATAGAAAATAGGACAGAACTCCTAATTCCTCAAGCTAAGGTTAGATCGAACACTTACCTCGAACCTTTACGGCCAACTCAAGCCTCAAACACCGTTTTTCCTTTTGAATTTGGCTCCAAATAAATTATATCTAGACATAATCGACTTAATAACATCAATAAACACTAAACAATCCAATTCCAATACTTAATTATGGCTCTCCTATCATTCTTCCCAAAAAGTTAAAAATTGACCTCGGGCCCATTGGTCAAAACACGAGGTTCGGACTAAAACCGATCACCCATTCACCCACGACCCTGAATATATAATTTATTTTAAAATCTGACTCCAAAACAAGGTCAAATTCCCAAATAATCAAAAAGTTTTAACTCTACCCTAATCCCTAATTTTCTACCCTCAATTGTATCTAGACATAATCGACTTCATAACATCAATAAACGCTAAACAATACGAACCCAATGACTAGTTGTAGCTTTCCAATCATGCTTGCCAAAAACTCAAAAATCAAACCCGGACCCGCTTGGTTAAAACACGAGATTCAGACCAAAATCAAATCCCCCATTCTCCCACGAGTCCAAATATATAATTTTTTTCAGAATTCGACCCCAAAACGAGGTCTAAATCACCATTAATCAAAAAGCCCTAGTTCTACCCAGATCTCTAATTTTTTACCTTTAATTACATATTTTAGGCCTAGAAATTCAATAGATGTTGATGAAAATGGAAGGAAACGAGTTAAAAATTACCTACCCAAGAGATTTTGGTGAAAAAGTGCTTCAAGGATCGCCTAGGAGCTTTGGAGAAGAAGAAGTTTTGTAAAATTTTGAGAAGTCCCGTAAGTGTTCTATTTTGGGATTTTTATAATAGCAGGGCAAAATTGCCCTTCGCGCTCACGACAGACCTCTCGTGTTCGCGATGGGTCAGGCTGCTAGGCCTTCACGTTCGCACTAAGTGGCTCGCGTTCGCGAAGCTCTAACTTCTCGAGCCTTCGCGTTCGCGTATCCATGAACGCGTTCGCGAAGGTATAGCCCCCCGCTGCATCACGTTCGCGACCTGGTCTACGCGTTCGCGTAGAAGGAAGTTCCTTCAGCCACGAACGTGAAGAAGGATATATAAGAACTAGAAAACCTGCAACTTTTATAAGTCTAAAACCATCCCGAAACACCTCCGAAACACACTCGAGCCCTCAGTGCTCCTAACCAAACACATGTACTAACTCAACAATATCATACGAACTTATCTTTGCGATCAAATTGCCTAAATAACCTCAAAAACAATAAATCAAACCTCAAAATCAAGAATTTTTCCTCAAACTTCATCAAGTTTCAAATTTGGAAATTCAAATCCGAATCATGTCATATGACGTTCGTTTTTAACCAAATTTTACAAGAAGGACTTAAAACATATATAAGACCTGTACCGGGTACCGGAACCAGAATACGGGCCCGATACTATCGCTTTCTAATCAGATTTCATTTCCATTTTCTTAAACATTTTCAGAAAATAATATTTCTAAAAAATTTATTTCTCGGGCTCGGGACCTCGAAATTCAATTTCGGGCATATGCCCAAGTCCCATATTTTCCTACGGACCCTCCGGGATCTTCAAATCACAGGTCCGGGTTAGTTTGCCGAAAATGTTGACCAAAGTCAAATTTATTTATTTTAACATCAGAACTTAGCATTTTTTGCAGGATTTCATATTTAAGCTTTCTGGCTACGTACCCGAACTGCGCACGCAAATCGAGGCAACTGTAAATCAGGATTTCTAGGCCTCAGAGACACAGAATTCAATTAAAAACTGATGATGATGACCCTTTGGGTCGTCGCAACCGACCTCTCTACAAATAATTCACAAATATTAATTTGTGATCTCTTGGGTTGATTTTACATGTCTGACCTTCAAAGCTTCAATAAAGTTAGTCCTTATGAAAGTGCTATCCTTGACTAAAAACAGAAAGATGAACAACAACATCAATTGTTTCCATTTTGACCCAAATAATCACCCAAAAGAAAAAGAAGAAGAAATAATTAGACAAAACTATATAATATGCAAATCGAGTTGACTTTTAATATTCGTCACATATCAGATCCAGAGTTAGCTCAGCTATATTCATCGAAGAATACTGCAAAATATTATACCCGACTTATACCTTATATTAATTGATTTCGCGTAAACATAGAACACAATCATAACTCCTCCGTGGACCAACTAGTGTTGTGATGGAGTGGTAAGTACTCCTTCATCCTTAACCAGAGTTCTCGAGTTCGAATCCATGGGTATGAAGTCGCCTCTATTAGGAAGCACTTTACCCCCCAATGTGGAACTTCCCGGCGCGAATTCGGATTAGCCGGCCCCAATATGGATACCGTATACCAAGTGAGAAATAAAAAAACTCCTCCGTGGCTTTGGTTCTCCGTTACAACAATAATCACAACTAATACAGTGTAATCTCTGTTGGGATATATACTATTAACCATGAGTTTTGTTTAGATATAGTATTAATTATGGAATAATTGTTTAATCAATTTAATAAAATTTTAAATATATCATATATTATTATGTGTCATTTGCTTATATAGTAGATGATTTAGTGTATAGAGTTTAGCTTATATACGGAAGATTAAATCATCGATTCTTATAAGTATAAAATTTGAGTTCACAATATAATGATGGAAGTGGACAAACCATCAGTAATGATTGTAGCATAAGATTAAATATAATTTATCTTATTATGGAAATGGTTTAATTCCAACTTTTTGTGCTAATATATTTTGTATGTATTGAACGGACCAAGTAAAGATAAATATTTTATACTGACTTAATAAAATAAACTCTCTAGCCATTAAATGTACTTATACTCTTAATTTTGATATAATTATTATTAGATGTGTACATTATTATAATTTTGATTTATTAAAAGGCGAGATTCTTTCTTGGGTCAACATGTCTGGTAAATTGGATAATAATAATAATGTATTGGCGAAGTAATAGTTAGTTGATGGAATCCATGTCTCGGTTTAGAGATTGATGATACACCTTTATGAAAGCTTATAAGTTTTCATGTGTAAACCCAGCGGGTGAATTTTGTATCCGACACATGAATTAAGTTTAGCGAAAATCTAAAGGAAATAATCAACAAATTAAATCATCAGTAATTTAATTTAATTGATTAGTATCTAAATCTTAATATGGGAAGTTAAATAAAATTTAATGAATGAATTTCAGAATTGAATAAGGAGTGCAATTGTGGATTTTTAATGAAATAATTCGTAATTAATTATAGTAGATATTAATTTCGAAATTAGAAATTAATTCCGCAATTGGAGCCTTGTTAATTAAATTATGTGATCCCTACTATGCCTAAAAATAGGAAATAAAGGAATACTTTTCTGGTGGAAAAGAGAACCCAACAGGTTTTGAAAAAGAATTTTAACCCTTAAAACTTATGCTATAAATACATAAGGTGTTCCACCTAGAGGGAATACAAGAGAGTGACCGAATTTTTCAGCCTTTTTCCTAGAAAATTTCGCTCACATAAAATTACTATTTTCGGATATTATATGGGTTACATAGTAGAAGACCGTGGAACGTTCGAAGATCGTGATCGTGTGGGTGGTGGAGATTTCAATGAGACGATGTGAAACTGAAGGCTCACATGACTAAATAGTCGTGTTCACACTTCAAGAGGTAATCCATAAAATCCCTTTTATATCGGTTATCTAAATTACATGTGATTTTGATACTGAAATTGCTTCCGCTGCATATAATAATCTATCAGTCTCATAAGTGAAATCTATGGAGAATAACGTGTACACAAACCTTGCCCTAACTGCTTTCCTGTCGATGCCCATGCCTGTGTTCATGCCCAGCCCATACGCCGATGTTTCTCTGCTAAATTTTTCTATATTTAAATAGAATGAAAGGTTTCGGACATGATTGAATTTATGCACCAAAGACCTAAATGATGTAGGGAGAAGTTGCAACATAGTTATGTTACATATATAGTCTTCAATTGCTTAAGCATATGTTATTTGGTGACAACATTCAATGGATCTAATAGAAAATTATACTTCTTTACATATATATTATATACAAGGAATGGTAGGATCATAGGACAAGGTTCAATGCATATAAGTTTTGTGTAGACTCAAATGTAGATGTCCACTTTTTATTAATTGTACTATATAAACCATAGTAATATCTTATAGAAAAGAAAAAAACATAAAAAGGAAAATTTTAATGTAACAACAACGACAATTATGTTTCAATTCTAAATAAATTGGAGTCAGTTATATGAATTCTCACTCATCACTATCTATATTGCTATCAGGGGCAGCCATATGTATGCCGTTTCTATTTTTGAGAATTTTAACTAAATATGCAAAATTGGAACCCTAACGCAACTAGGGATATTTGTACTTAATTACCTAACATGGCAAGATTTTTAAGAACAAATGGACTCCTTGGACACTAAAATACTTGAAAGAGAAAATACTTTTAGTACTTAACTCACCGAAATCTAACCTTGCTTTAATCACAAGGGAAGGCATGTCCAGAAAAAAAAAAAAAAAAAAAATTTAATGCGCTAGCATCGTGCTTAAAGTCAGATTAATTCAACAAAAATACAAAAGAGGGAGAGACTAAGAAAGTTGAACCTTATATAAATAAGTTGCATATCGAGTGTATATTATTTGTATGATTAATGTATCACTGCAGAAGGAATCTAGAGTTTGAATCCCACTTAGTAGGGTCTGAGGAGGGTAGTGTGTACGCAGACCTTACCCCTACCTTGGGGTAGAGAGGCTGTTTCCAAATAGACCCCTGGCATCCTTCCCTCCAAGAACTTCTCACCTTGCTCTTGGGGAGACTCGAACTCACAACCTCTTGGTTGGAAGTGGGGGTTGTTACCATCAGAGCAACCCATCAGAGTTTGAAGTTTGAACTATATGGGTTTAATTTTTAGACCCTGTTTGGAAAGCCACCTAGGAATTGGATTTGGGTACAGTTGATGTGATTACACAGTTTGGCATATTTATTTAGCCAAGTAATTACTTGGTCAGCATGGAATTGGATGTAATTGGAGAGGTATAATTACACTCTACAATTCTCAAGGGGGAGGTAAGAATTAGTAGTAATTACTAGAGGCGTCAATATGGGCTTGGCCCGTTGGGCCATCCCAGCCCAGCCCGTGATTTAGCAGGGCTGGGCTAGAATTTTTGGAGCCCGTTTAAAAATGAGGCTTTTAAGCCCAGCCCGAGTAAGCCCGTGGCCCGCGAGGCTTGACTGAGGCTGGACCGGGGCTGCCCCTGGGGCCTAATAAAATATTTATTTAAAATATATAAAAAATAAAAAATATACTGCCTTTAGATATGGAAAGTTAGAATTGGATCTTTACTGAGAGGAACCAAAACTTTATCTTGAGAAGTTTCAAGAGATGATGTTGTCATGTATCGGAAGGACCAATCTAGAAAATATCCCGATCTTTCAATGATGGTATGTGATGTACTTAGCATTCTTATTACCATTGTACCATCGGAATCAATATTTAGCATTGGTGGCGTATTCTTACAAAGTACAGAAGTTGCATTTATTATGAAAATGTCCAAACACTTGTTACTACTTGAAATTGGCTGCACAGGTTTTCCCAAACTCAAATTGGTAATATTTTTTATGTGAATTTAAATATTATTAATTTTTAAAATTTAATTATTTTTATTATTAAACTAATTAATATTTCATATGAATTGTAGATAAAAATGAAGATGTTAAGACAACCTTGTCACAAGCGGATTCAAATGTATTTGATGAAGATGATGTATTGGATATCTCATAAGCATCATGAACGTTCTCTTGAATAGTTTGTTTTAGTTTTGACTTTTAGTTAATAGAATATAGTCCTGTCTTTTACTTTTTTTTTAGTATTTATTGTGATATATTGGAACAATATAAAAAGTTATTAAGTTTTGAGTATTTTTTCCAATAAGACATTTTTTTAACTTTTAAATAATTATCTTTTTTTAGGTGAGAACTTAAAGAAAAATATAAAATTATATTTTTAAAAATAATGGGCCGGCCCGTGGGGGCCCGTGGTCCACATAGGGCTGGGGTGGGCTGACCATTATAAGGCCCATCAAAATGGTGGGCTAGCCCAGCCCAGCCCGTCAATTGCTAAAGCCCACGTGGGTCCGGCCCGGCCCATATTGACAGCTCTAGTAATTACACTGTGTAATTACAAGGTTACTTTTTATTTTGATTTTAATTTATTTTCTTTATAACTTTTTATTTCTATTATTTTAATTATTTTAATTTTATTTTTACTTTTTAATTTCTTTTAAAATTTTAAAATATATTTTTCTTTGCACATTATTTATCTTTTATTTCTCTTTAATTCCTTTACTTCTTGTTATTTCATGTAATTGCTTATATTTTATTTTTTATTTATTTTATTATTCTATTTTTTGAAATTACACCTCCTAATATTATAAATAATGCGTCATGAACAAACTTTTCATATAATGAGTGATGCAATTAAAGTGAAATTTCATTGTTGAATGTGGTTATGAACTTATTATGTTTTCTAATCTAAAGTTATAGTGCAACTTACTATTATTATGTTGGAATTTGACATATGCTAAATAATTTGTTTTTGTATTTTGAAATTGCATTATATTCATGGTTCCAATTTACTTGTTTTAGTAGTATTAGCTCACGTTGCATGTTGTTCATTTTTTTAGTTAGAATTAATAGATCAGTTTTGTCAAATATTTGAATAATGTTATGGCATTATATTTATAAATATTAATTTATTTTATCAAATATGAATTCCATAATATTCTGTCACGACCCAAATTTTCCACCCTCGGGGGTCATGATGGCGCCTACTAATGTGAGCTAGGCAAGCCAATCCTTTAACTACTCATCTCATTATCCATTTATTTCTTTTTAGCAATTATAAAGCGATAACGTGATAACGTGATAACAACGAAAATTCAAATTTAAGTGGAAGACAACGATAAAATATATGAAGACTATATATTACAAATACTTAAGCCTTAATCACCCAAAATCTGGTCTCACAGTATCACAGACGCTCTAAGATTTACTACATATAAAGTCTGAAGAATATATCAATACACTGTTTCTGAATATAAAGAAAAAATAAAATAGGAAATAAGGATAGAGGAGACGCAGGGGCATGCGGACGCCTGCAGGTCTACCTTGGATCTTTGCGTGGACTGAAGATAGCCTCCAAACTACGGTCCGAAGTCAACAGTACTGGGATCTTCACAAAAGAGTGCAGAGTGTAGCATCAGCACAATTGATCCTATGTGCTGGTAAGTGCCTAGCCTAACCTCGGCGAGGTAGTGACGAGGCTAGACCAAACTACCACATAAACCTGTGCAGTTCAAATATATACAGCGAAAAAGAAATACAGAGATATCCAGTCAAAATGGGAGGGGGACATGCTGGGGGGAGGGGGAGATAACAATCCGAATAGAAAGACATCAAATAAACGAAAGAAACAACATAACTCGGATATCAACCAAGAATCAGAAATCAACAAATGCACGGCATCAGCCTTCGTGCTTTTACTCTCGTCCTCACCAAAGCAATCATATAATAAAAGTGTGCACGACATCACCCTTCGTGCTTTTACTCTCTTCCCTCACCATATAATCAATAAAACTGGCACAGAATGGTACATCGTGCGGCACGACATCACCCTTCGTGCTTTACACTCTTCCTCACAATAATACATGGCATCACCCTTCGTGCTTTACACTCTTTCCTCACAAACAAACAATGCACGACATCACCCTTCGTGCTTTAACTCTCTTCCTCACCCAAATCATAATCACAAAAAATAGGGCAAGAGGATAAATGAAATTGCAATAAAACCCCGGCAAAGGGACAATAATTCAATAATTAAATCCCGGCAAGAGAAAAACGTCAATAATATCAACATCCCGGCAAGGGGAATAACAAATAATTCTACAATAGCCCAGCAAGTGTATCAACATAATGATCTCTTTTCTTTATCACTTTTACTTCACAGCTCGAGCCAATGCGCTAGAGGTTCAATTGTCACTTACTCTTTCACAATTCATTATACAACTTGAGCTAACACTCCTTAATGTTCATAGATCACAATTCCTTCCACAAAATTTATACAACAAATAGAAACCACCACTAAGGCATGAAAGATATAACGAAGTCATGATAATCACAATATTAAGACTCATGGGCATGCTAGACACCAATGTATAGATACTCGTCACCATGCCTATACGTCGTACTCAACAATTACCACATAGCAAATGGGACTCGACTTATAATCCCTTAAGCTAAGGTTAAACCAAATACTTACCTCGATGCCACGAACACAATTTATGCTTCAATTATAGATTTACCCCTCGATTCCACTACCAATTCGTTCGTATCTAGTCACAATTTAATTAATTACATTAATAAATACTAAATGAATCAATTCGAATGCATAAAAATGAATTTCCAAAGCTTTACCCAAAAAGTCAAAAATCGTCCCTTGGCCCATATGGTCAAAACCGAGGTTCGAACCAAAACCCGATCACCCATTTCCCCATGAACTCAAATATATAATTTTTTTTGAAATCGGACATCAAATCGAGGTCCAAATCTCTAATTTTTGAAAAACCTAGGTTCTACCCAAAACACCCACTTTTCCCCATAAAAATCATTGAATTGAAATTGAAATCATGTCAAAAGATGTTAATAATTGAAGAAAGTTAAAAATGACTTACAATTGATTAGGAGAAGAAGAAATCCTTGAAAATTTGCCTAAGTGTGTTTATGTTTTGAGAGAATATGAAAAATAGATTTAAAATTGTCTAAGTATAAAAGTTGCAGGTCTCTGATATGGGAATTGCAAACAGGGGTTCGCAATTGCAAACACCGACATCTGCTGGCTTGGAAATTACGAAGGGAGGTTGGGAAATGCAAAGCCTGGGAATTGCGAAGGGAGGTTGGGAAATGCAAACCGGGAATTGTGAAGGGAGGTTGGGAAATGCGAAGCCTGGGAATTGCGAAGGGAGGTTGGGAAATACGAACTGAGAATGCGAAAGGAGGTTGGGAAATGTGAACTGGGAATTGCGAAGGGGGTTGGGAAATGCGAAGCCTGCAGGCCTGCAATTCCTTAAGTCCAAAATTTCATCCCGTGGCCTATCCAAACTCACCCGAGCCCTCGAGACTCCAAACAAAATATACACACAACCTCAAGAACATCCTACTGAATTATTCGTGTACTCAAATCACCAAAATAAAATCATGAACATCGAATTAAACCTCAAGATCAATGAAATTTCTCAAAACTTCTTTAAACATCAAATTTGCATTTAAGGTCCGAATCACGTCAAATGGATCCCACTGCGCCACTCTGATACAAACTTATCACGACCCGGATTTTCCACCCTCGGGGGTCGTGATGACGCCTACTAATGTGAGCTAGGCTAGCCAATCTTTTAACTACTCATCTCATTATCCAATTATTTCTTTTTAGCAATTATAAAGCGATAACGTGATAACAACGGAAATTCAAATTTAAGCGAAAGACAATGATAAAATATATAAAGATTATATCTATTACAAATACTTAAGCCTTAATCACCCAAAACCTAGTGTCACAGTGTCACAGACGGTCTAAGATTTACTACATACAAAGTCTGAAGAATATATCAATACACTGTTTCTGAATATAAAGAAAAAATGAAACAGGAAATAAGGATAGAGGAGACGCCAGGGCCTGCGGACACCTGCATGTCTACCTTGGATCTCAGCGTAGACTGAAGGTAGCCTCCAAACTACGGTCCGAAGTCAACAATACTGAGATCTGCACAAAAGAGTGCAGATTGTAGCATCAGCACAACCGACCCCATGTGCTGGTAAGTACCTAGCTTATCCTCGGTGAGGTCATGACGAGGATAGACCAGACTACCACATAAACCGGTGCGGTTCAAATATATACAGCGGAAAAGAAATACAGAGATATCCAGTCAAAATGGGAGGGGGAGCATGCTGTGGGGGAGATAACAATCTAAATAGAAAGACATCAAATAAACTTGTCATATAATGAGTGATGCAATTAAAGTAAAATTTCATTGTTGAATGTGATTATGAACTTATTATGTTTCTTAATCTAAAGTTATAGTGCAACTTACTATTATTATGTTGGAATTTGACAAATGCTGAATAATTTTTTTATTATTAAAATTGTGTTGTATTCATGGTTCCAATTTACTTGTTTTAGTAGTATTAGCTCACATTCCATGTTGTTCATTTTTTAGTTAGAATTAATAGATCAGTTTTGTCAAACATTTGAATAATGTTATGGTATTATTTTTAAAAATATTAATTTATTTTATCAAATATGAATTCCATGATGTTCATATATATATATATATATATATATATATATATTTATATATATATATAGTTTTTGTAAGTATCTAAACTAAGTATTATTAATTTAAAATATATATAAAAGTTATTTTTACAATATTAGTTATAAATATATGATTATTTATTAATGAATATTCACAAAAAATATACATCTTAAATATCAAATATAATATTATTTATACTTATAAAAATTTATAGGCATATATTTATTAACTTTTATGTTTTGATAATTACTTAATTGAAAATTTAATCTAACTGTGTAATTATACTTGTGCAACCAAACTATAAACTTGTAATTATACTATAATTACACTATGACAAACAAACAGGTCGTCGTAATTATACAACTGGGTTATTACTAGGTTGTGTAATTACTATCATAGTAATTACACCAATTCCAATTACAGGATGGCTTTCCAAACAGACTCTAAGAGTTTTTAGCATTGAAGTCATTATATATTTAAAGTTATGGATTTATATCTACTATTTTTGCAATTTTAATAAATTTTTACTCCGCATCAAAAGTTATGGGTTCAATTGAATCCGTTATTATCATGCTTCATACGCCCGGTATCACTGAATATGCATTTTACTTACGACATACAAAATACATATAATAATATAAATGTATGTTTGGTGTATGTAAGTCGTATATTTTACTAGATATACACAACATAGTTGCATGTTTTGTGTAAGAAAGTTGTATGTTTCCACCGGATCATATATATTTTGGTAAAAAAATATGACAAAATTACAGAATAATGCACTCTGTAAGTTGACCTTGCACTATTAGCCCAGTTACAAGTTTGTAAATATATAGCCAAAAATCGATAAGATCTTTTCTTTTTCCATTCTCCCTAATTATAACAACCTCATTTATTCCTACCTACCCATATTGTAGCTCTCTCCTCATTTTTCACCATAAATATTTAATTTAATTAATAAAAAAGAGTCATATGCAAACAAAACTGAAAACAAAAATAAGTTCCCATTCAGTCAACACTCATTTGTGCCTTCTCCCATAACCAATATTCTGAATTTTTTTTTTATTATTTATATTTTGTATATCTTTAGGTTTATACATACCTATCCAACTGCAAAACGCATAAACAGACGCGAGAAACCTAAAATCTCATCTCCTTTAATGTTAATCTTGTTAAATTTTGATTATGATTTTGTGAGAAATTTGGAGTGGGTATTGTTTGAAATTATTAGAAATAGTCTAAGTAAGTTGTATACAAAGTTTGAAGCTATTTGCTAAAGATTTGGACTAGTTTTATACAAGAATTGCAAGTGAAAATCGTACAAGAATTTCGTCAGCGATGTTTATACACTTTTATATAAAGAGGTTGTTTACCGTGAAATGGTAACAATAATTAAATTTGTAAATAGGATTCTAAAAAATACGTGATCTATTCCCGAGCTAGTTTATAGGGGTGGTTAGTGCAAAAATGTGAAGTAAAATAATAAAGATCGAGTTTACCAATAATCGAACAAGTAAGAGGATGTTTTCTGAGCTCAAAGCTGGCCAGTAGACACCTCAGAGCCAAGCCTCGAGCCTATCTCGGGCTTATCAAGGGTAGTCGGGAAGGGGATAACAAGTACAGATATAGATAAGTAAAGCTCTATACTATCAATCTTGAGCAAAATAACGAAGAACAAACGAGGAAATAATAAAGTGCTAAGGCGACCTCGAGGTCGATGGAGACAGATAACTTAGAAGAGAGAGAGAGAGAGAGAGAGAGAGAGATTATTGCATTTGTGGAGAAGTGGAGCAACATCAGTCCCTTACAAAGTAGAGTAAGCCCCCATTATATAGGCGAGGGGACTCAATATAGTACAAGGTGAATTAAATGTAAAGATACAGGAATGGGATGTTTGGACAAGACACTAGAACCTATTGATTTAGGCTATCTCTTTGGGAGTTTATTGTCTGCGCAACTTTCGCTAGGTTGCGGACAGATCCTCTGACCTTCGAGCCACTATAGAGCCGCAGATTATACTCGAGATAAGGAGCTCGATCACGAACTTATGGCCTCAATGTGCCGTTAGGGTACTCTAAACGTACCTCAATGGTGGGAAATAGACTCCCCCAATTTATCACACACAGGTAGTCTCCGAATTTCCTATATTGAAGTGATAGGAAACGATACTAAATCATCGTCTCAAGGCCATTATTACCATGATGTCATCCATATAAGAGCATTAAATGCCATAGTTCAGGAAACCGTGCGGGGCCGCCGTTATATGCAGCAATCGAGGAGTCCACGAACTGCTATAGTTTTGTCCCTTCTGCTTCCCCAATTAATTCCTATAAAATGCTCTGATCGCTAGATGCTCCTCATCTTCACCCTTCATCCAGGATCATGAATCGGAATCTCAACTCATTTGACACATTTTCATCTTTCTCTATTTTTTTGGAAACACTTCACCATTATTCATGGCCAGGACTTCCAGGACGGTACCATATCGGAACGAAACTGCATCATTGTCCCAGTCGTCTAGAGGGGAGAATAAATCGGTCCTTTATTTAGAGCAGTGGACCCCTCTCGAGCTCGATACATCGAAAGATTTTGACATCGAGACTCCCGCGTCTATGCCGGGCCGATGCGAGCATGTATCTTGATACATTAGCGTCGTGACTAATGTCGACAATGTGAAGGGTCACTGTCGATGGAGTGAAGCAGTGACAGTAGAAATTCCCACCTCCAACGATGATATTACTGGTTTCAAGGAGGGCTTTCTTTACGTATATACCTATCTGTTTACCCTGGGTCCCGACGAATCCGTAGAGTCTTGTGATGACCCGGCCAGTCGTCTCATGAGTTATCGCTCTATTTACCCTATTTCTACTTATTTATGATTCGTTATACGTGTTTTATGTGGTCGAGTTGATTGGTTTGCGTTTGGAGTGCAATTGGTAAGAAATGAGAGACTTAGTCTCTTCTATGAAGGTTTAAGTTGGAAAAGTCAGCCGGATCTTGACTTAGAAGTTAGAGGGCTCGAATGTGAGTTTCGATGGTTCGGTTAGCTTTGGAGATGATTTGTGTCTTAGGAGTGTGATCGGAATTGGTTTTGGAGGTCCGATGTAGAATTAGGCTTGAATTGGCGAAGATAGTATTTTGGTAATTTTCGGTTGGTAGGTTAGATTTTGATCCGAGTGTCGGAATGAAATTTCAAGAGCTTCTGTAGTTTTGTTATGTGATTTTTTATGTGTATGCAAAATTTCTGGTCATTCGGACGTGGTTTGGTTGGGTTTTTTATCAAAAGCGTATTTCGGATGTTTTTGGAAAACTTAGGCTTGAATTCGATGTGAATTGATGGTTTTGGTGTTGTTTGAGGTATTTTGATGATTGTAACAAGTTTGAATGAGGTTATAGGATGTGTTGGTGTGGTTGGTTGAGGTCCCGGGGGCCTCGGGGTGATTTCGGATGGCTAACGGGAAGTTTTGAGACTTTGAGGATTGTAGAAAATGCAGCAGCACTTGCAGGAAATTTTTGGCCTTCGTGATTGTGTGAGGTCCCTCGCGATAGCGTAGAAGAAATGTCGGCTGATCTGAGTTTGGTCTTCGCATTCGCACATGAGGGCTCGCGTTCGCGGAGGATAAGCAGCTTGTGCTTCGCGTTCGCATGTGAGAGTTCGCGTTCGCGTAGCAGGCTTTGAAGTCCAGGTGTAATTGTTCTTCGCATTTGCATGGAATGGGATGCGTTCGCATAAGTTTGAGAGTTAAAGCATCGCGTTCGCATTGCTATGGTCACGTTCGCATAGAGTGTTTTTGAGAAGCTGGAATTTAGTGCTTCGCGATCGCGAGACCTTGGTTGCGATCGCGATGAAAGATTTCCAAAGCTGGGCAATGAGTTTATTAAACATTTCATCCGCGATTTTTAGCCATTTTCCTCCATAGTTGAGTATTTTAAGAGCTCTTTGAGGGAAATTGAAGAGGGATTCAAGAAGGATTGATTGGAGGTAAGTTTTATGAACCAAAAACGTGATTTAAGGAGGAAATTGAAGGGGGATTCAAGGAGTATTTGATTGTAGCTTATTTGTTATCATCATTATTTGGACTGATTGACATATTTGGGCGTCGTGCCAACTATTTGAACCCTCCGGGGATTTTTATCACTATTTCCTCACCGTTTTGATCTACTACTTGAACTCAGTCGTACTGTTTTCTACTATTTTTACAACTCAGCCATTTTTACTCGGTTTTGGAACTAAAATGATATATAAAATGATGTTTTGGGCTGAAAACTATCGTTTTACTAATGCCCGAGGGGCTTATATGATTTCTGGACTGAGTATGGCCGAGGGCCAGATGTGAGGATACTATGAGATCGGGTTGCGCGCAGCAGAAGTGTAATATTGATATTTATATGAGGCCAAGGGCCTAGATTTTTGATGCTGCGAGATGGCTTGATATTACACTTGGGCCGTAAGGGGCCCCTCCCGGAGTCTGTATACCCCTAGTGAGCGCCGTTGACGAGATATGTGGATCGGGCTGCACGCCGCAACGATATACGGATCGGGATGCACGCCGCAATGATATATGGATCGGGCTGTACGCCGCAGCTGGTAGTATGTGGCACTATTATATGTGTTGACTTTCTTTAACTGCCTGTCACTTAACTGCTTACCTGCTGTAGAATTATTGTATTTCGTTTTCATTGGTTTATTGTTTTCATATTACTTGTCTTATCTGCCGCATTATAGATACTCTGTGTTTTTCCATGATTTCTTATTCTCAGTCATTATTTATGCTTATTACTCACTAGGTCGGAGTACTCACATTACTCCTTACACCATATGTGCAGATATTGGCATAGCAGAGTCCGCTCCTGAGTGCTGATCCTCCCAGTCCAAGCAGTGATTTGGAGACTACGAGGTATCTGGTAGTGTCTGTAGCCTCCGTTCCTCCCCTATCTTATCATTTTCATTTTCTTAGAACTATTGTATCGGATTTAGTGTTCAGTAGACTTGTATCCAGATTTCTTAGATGCTCATGACTTGTGACACCCCGGTTTGGGCTGTGTCGGGATGGTCTATCCTGTTTTTATCGTTACTTCTGCAAATTATGACTATTGTATCATGTCTAATGACTATTTCTGGCATTTAACTGCTTAAAAGAGGTATTCTGTCTTGGTTTGGCTGGTCTTGTCTTCACGAGAGGCGCCATCGAGATCGGGTTCGGGAATTGGGTCGTGACAAGTCTCCTCCTTTGGAAATCGATCCGGTGATCCTCGACTTCTACATTCGGTATCGAGTGACCCTTGTCTAGATCTCCCCATCTATTTGGAGGATTGTGCTAATGCTCAGGCACTTTAATGAGGGGGGTCGCAGGTGAAGTTTTCACCCTCAATCATCTGGTCGGATTATACCGTCCTCGGCTACACCGAGGCTTGATCAAGCTTCGGCAACGATCCAAAAAGTCTTTCTTTACAAGCGTTGATGAAGGGAATGAACGGGGGTGGATGAGCAGGTTTGTTCGAGTGCGAACCTCGGATATCATCACAGTCCAATGGATGCCATTTCCCGAATAGTGGAACTATCAGCATAAGTATATTTTAACTCTAATCGCTTCTCAATTTTTCTTTCGAGCGTCATGATAACCTCTTGGTGGATTATTCTAGCTTTCCTTGGCACCCCGAGGAGGTCCCAGACTAGGCGAGGTGGATCCAGCGCTTGGACAGGAGGTTCTCGTATCAGCTTTGCTCCTGGACCATCATGGCCGAAAAGCGCTGGGTGGCCAAGAACCATGGTGAGTTTTTTTTCCTACATGTGTCTCATATTTTGTATTCCCCTTGGGCTCTAATTAATGGAGTTGTGCGTTCATCGTGTTGGTGCAGGCCTCGAAGAAAATACGCTGATGAGGCCATCCCCTGGTGGTGAAATGGAGGCCTTGGGGCTCGGCACGAACAAGAAAAGGAAAATAAGAGTGGCAGTTGCTCGACCTGACGAGACTGTCGTTCCGACCTCTGAGCCGGATCCTGATGTTGGTGGGGAAGATGATAATGACAGTCCATTGAGGAGGAGATCGAGGCCTAGTGAGAGGGGTTCGCAGGTGCCCCAGTCGAAGGCTGCTGAGTCCAGGACGGCGAGGACCAGCAAGGCTAAGGAGACGGAGGTCTTCGAGTAGGATGCCGATGTGGTTTCGAATCGCTCGACCAGATTCGATATAGCTTCTTCCAGCAGGGCTATGGGTTCAGATGGGATGGAGTTCGGAGCTTTCCAAGGGTATGGGCTGCTATTCGATGGAGTTGGTGATCTGAACGACTTTATTCAAAACTATCCAATCTCATCGGGAGAGTTGAGAGATGCTGGGAGGATGGTTGGTGCCACGGACGGCACTCCTTTCGGAGGGGAAGGCTTTATTGCCAACATTCTTGATGGCATACCTGACGTAGTTAACCTTGACGTATCTGACGTCGTCGATGCAACGGAGAAATTCCTGTGGCATCTGATAATTTTTCCTTGAGTGTTTCTTTTCGAGCCCGGGCGTTATTCATCGTTTTTCTTAATTTCCCCATTATGTCGTAATGCAAAGAGATATATGATCATGTCATCTCCCGGATCCATAGGGAACTCGCACGCCATGAGAAAGAGCGTGATACCATTGCTTCGGAACTGCAACACTCGGAGGCTCGAGGCGCTCGGGGAGATAAAGAGTTGAAGGAGTTTCGAGCCTCTTTAGAGGTGGCGCTTCGGGAGAAGGCTGCTCTCGCTGCACAGGTATTCTGCCTTTTCCTTTCTATATCTATTCCTCTGCTCTATATCTATATATGTTTCGTGTTCACATATTCACCATCTTGCTTCTTCATGAAGGTTGAGCAAGGAAGCTCAAGCATCGATGAGTTGGAAGCAGAGGTCTCCGGGCTGAGGGAGCAGAATGAGAATGCGACCGGGGAGCTGGCGACATCATGGGGCCTTCTTTCAGACGCTCGCAAGGAGATTGTTGTTTTGGCTGCGGCTAAGATCGATATCGAATGAGATGTTGCTGCTTACAAGGCGGACGGGGCTACGGCACATGCGATGGCTCATGACATATCCCTGGCGGTTGAGTAGAAACTGGTCCGAGCTGTTGATCATGCCAAGGTGAAATGAAAGAGGGAGGTCCTGGAAAAACTCAAGGCCCGGGGCTTCGAGTTATCTACTGACATGGATGAGGCCTGTGTGGCAGAGGAGGAACTGGAGCATTTAGTTGTTCGCGACGAGGGCGTAGGGTATAACAGCAAGGAGTAGTCACCAAGCCTCCCTTTTCTTTTTTGTATGCCCCTTCTCTTTTTATTTGTGTCATATGTTCTCCCTTCTGGGAAATGAATATTGCAAAGATGTACGACTATTTTGTTGACACATGAAAGGAGCCTCTATTCTGGTAGTTCTTCTTGTTTCAGAGCACCGAGTATCGGGCCTCCAGAGCCTTTTTGTATTTTATAGCCGAGGTTGAGTTGATAGCTTCTGTGGACCGACGTCGAGGATTCCCCAAGGCCCCCCTGCTTTCACGAATTACATGGGAGCCTTGAGTAATACTGCTATTGCGTTCCCCAAGGGGAGGGTGACGTTAACGTGACCAGAATTAATTGGCCTGTTTGGGCAATTGGTCGGTTGTTGCCTGGCCCTTATATATTCGTCTATCCCTCCCTCAAGCGATGATTCTACAGTTTCTTTTTTGATAAGTTCATCTCTTCTGTAGAGCCAGGTGCCCTCCGTGAGCCTCTTCACTTCTCTGCTTTAGGTAATTTCTGCTTGGATACTCCTCTTCTTCCCATTATTCTGTTGTGGCCATGGCCGCCGTTTCGACTTCTGATGCTCGGATGAAGGGGACTCCTTCTTGTATTCTGCCTATGGCTGGCGATAGTGGCCCTCCTCCAACGTCAAGGGGCGGTGCTCGAAGCATACTACCTCGAGGAGCGTTGTTACGCTGGGAAAACCTCCCAATATTCCAGGCCACCGGGGGCATGTGTCGAGAATTACCTCTTTGGTGGTAAAGGAGGACCTCAGGACAATCAGGAGAAAATGTGGATGGGGGAAGGCGTGGTCCTGCAAGCCCCTTCCCCGAAGAGAACATCACAATGTATGTTGAAGGTTTCTTGAGCGTGTATACCGGCATTCTCGCGCCAGGTTCCCCGGACCGGGTTGTGCTTGATTTTTGTAAAAGGTATCAAGTAACACTGGCGCAGGTTCATCCCTTCTTCTGGAGCATAGTATGGTTGATGAGATATTTTTCCGACAAGGCTGGGATAGAATTTACTCTTAGTCACCTCATAAGTTTGTACCAGCCATTACACTTCCGAGGCCTGGTTGCTCTTCAGCATAGGTCTATTCGAGCTCCTATGATCGGCGATCAAGAGGATGAAGACCATGAATGAATGAGCCAGTTTATTCGAGTTCGGACGACCGATGTTATCCCCAAAGAATTCTTACCGTTCCCTGAGAAATAGAGCTCCACACAAAATCACTCTGTTCGAGCTGTCTTTTTCTTTATATGAGGTCGGATCCATAATGATTTCTTCCCGTCTTTTGCTTATAGCAACTTGTTGGTTGCCCGATGAGGTTTCGTACTTAGCCGAATGGTCTCATAAGCTGGCAGCATGTTGGACTCATGATAGGTGCCAGTAGCGAGATCTTTTAAAAGGGAGGTGGAAGGTAAATTATCATGGCAGGTGCCTGGCATTCTCTTCCCACCCTTCTTTTTTCTTTTTCAGGGGCGGCCTCCTCTTTGCTGACCTGCTTGTTTCCCCAATTGTAGGCACCGGAAGTTTATTTGAGAGGAGAGCGCCGGTTCAAGAATCGAGGAGTGCTGGCAAAAGGAAAGATGTTCCGTGGTGCAAGAAGGCTTGCGGCGAGGTGCCTTCTCTGCAGCGGTTGAGAGAAAATGATTCAGTTGGTCGGCCAGCTTCCGGGACTGAAGCTTTATTGGACATATCTTTGGCCCTCGGTGAGGCTCATTGTTTTGGCCTTGCGGTGAGTTTTTGACTGTGATAAGGATGTTCTGGCCCGGTACTTTTTTCTTTTTTCTTCATATGCCTGGCTTCTCTTTTTCAGGCTTTCGACTGGCTCAAAGTCGAGTTGCTTCGTCACGAGACCCAGCTGCAAGAAGCTCGGGAAAAGGGAAAATACCTCAAGCTTTCTGCGTGGTAAAGGAAAATGAGCTCGTTTCTTTAAGGTATGAGGCGGATCGAAGCCGTGCTCGGGAGGCCCTCTTGGAGAAATAGGTATTCTGCCTTCAGTGTTGGCTCGTATTTCCCTCCCCTCCTTTTTTCTATCTTGTCAGCTTTTTAAGCGATGTTGTTCCAGTTGAAGGGCAAGGCGGATGAGTTGGAGCATCTTTGGGGCAAGGTTGGTGCTGCCAATCATGAATTTACCAAGCTACGAGCGCACGTTAGTGCCCATTCCGAGGCTAAAAAAAGAGCTCAGGCTGCGATATATGTTTTTGAGATGAAAATTTAGGCTACTCATATGAATGACTCCACTCGTGAGAAGATGATCGCGAGGTCTTATCCGAGCTATCGAGGGTAAAAATTGAGGCGGCAAACATCCGGGTCGAGGTCGTAATAAATAACACCCGGGTTGGGGCAAAATATAGCGACCTATTCAAAGAGCGCCGCTGTTGCTAGGGCCGAGCTGAAGAAGGCCCTCGATCGTGTAGGTAATAGCGGGGAATATGAGAGATGCAGATCCTAGAGGGAGACCTTCGAAGAGATTCATGCCGGGGGCTTCGATCTCTCAGAGGAGATCAGACACGCTAAAGGAGCGGAGTTTGATGCCAAGTTTCTGATATCTGATGATGAGGAGGAAGCCGGTGGGCCGTAGCTGCTAAAAAGGGAAATAAGGGGGGAGCAAATTTTCCCTTCCTTCTTTGCTATGTGTGTGTGTGTGTATATATATATATATATATAGCTCTCATTATATGACGCAGGTCGATATTGCGCCTTGTCATTGGCATGTAATAATAATGATGGGGGGAGGGGGGAACCCACAACTTCTAATTTTTGCATTTCTGCTTGCTGGAGTTCTTTCACCGAACCGATTCAATCCCGGAGTAGCCTTTAGGCTTGCATTTTTCGACTACCTTCAGGTTCAGTCTCCGAGTCGGGATCCGACTCAAGCTTAATATACCTTTGAGCCCATTCGGGCTGGCGACAATGGCTTTCACTTTCTGCCTTTGGGCGTTTGGCAATTTTCCAAGTCCAGTCTCCTAGTCGCATTGCAGTTCGAGCTGTAATTGAACCTTTAACCTTTCCGGAGATTCCACTTGGTGATAGTGGAATCGATGCCACGCTCTTGGGAGTATTATGACTTTTGGGTCCAGTCTCTGAGTCGCGTTGCGACTCGAGCTATAATCGACCCTCAAATCTCATTTGAGCTCTCAACCAGCGATGGTGGCCTTTTTGTTGTTTGGTCATTGAGACCTTTTAGTACGAGGCCCGGAGGCTTTACTTGGTTAACTACTTTAGATCTAGTCTCTGAATCAGGTTACGACTCGAGTCATTTTAATCCTTAAGTTGTCAATTTTCAAGCTGGCGACAATGGCTCTTACGTTGTATGGTCGTAGAGACCTTTCAATGTGAGTCCTGGAGGCTTGCTTAGCTGGCAACAATGGCACTTATGTTTTTTGGTCGTATAGACTATTTGATATGAGGCCCGGAGGCTTTTTGAAGGCTTTGTTTCCTCTCGTTAAGGTCTTATTGAATATTTTTGCTTGACTCGTTGTCGGTTCTGAAAGAACCTCGATTTCAAGTTGTAGTCGGCGATGTTTTGAGCACCTCGTAAGGTTCATAGCTCATAGGTGTAGTAGATCGAAGCTCTTGGGATTTTGGAACTGACGTGGTCCGGACTCATTTTTTTTCCTGCTAAGGGAAGCCTATTTTTAATCGGTTCTTTCCGAAATAGATTCGGAGGATTTTTTAGCGACAGTCGGGCATCCTCGAGTCGCATTTTTTGGGTGTATCAGTCGTTTTGACTGGAGTCATGTGCGTTTGGCCGGGGCCATTTTTGATACCGAGAAGCAATTTTAGGTGTCTACATCGAGGGTATGCCCTTTAGGGATTCTTACAAATACGATGTATAGCCTAAACTGTGGGATTTTTCATGTTTGTTGAGGTCTTACAGTTTGCCATGCCTGTTGAGGTCTTACAGTGTATGGAGAATAGATTTGGTTGTGCCGAGGCTACCCGTTAGGGTCTTACAATTTTGGATTTTCCAGTGCGTGGAGATTGGCAGCAGTCTCTGAGTCATTGAGTTGTTTAAGCCCGAAGACCACTTCTTGTGAGCTCAGAGTTGCACCATAAGGGCTTGATAAGGCCGGCATTTTGACCCTGGGGTCATCCGGATACCGAATTTTTATGTCTCTGGGTATCTCGAGATACATCTGGCGGAGAGGTTTTTCCTGAGGATAAGCCGAAATAGTCTTCTTCTACGCATGGAATGCTCAAAAAATATTCTTTATTGCTTGGAAAAAATATAAGCTGTAAATACATGTTGTCCTGTTGCTGTGAGTTTGGTCCACATGGGTGTGACTTCCCCGATTATCCGATGTGCTTGTATCATATTCCATATTCGAATTTTTAGGAGAAAGGATTGCGATCTCGTCGGGTCCCCTCCCCAGGGATGTGCAGTGCTACTAATAATCTTGTTGGAGGAACCTTCTTCATGTTAGAAACCTGATCGAGGAAAGAATATGCAGCGGGCCCCGTGGTGGCCGCGAATCCTCGAGCGGGATCCAAAGCTACCGAATGCCTCAGCTGGCTACCTGCGCACATATTAGCAACAAGAAAAGAAAGGAAATGATAAAAGGAATTGGCGTTTTGGGGAGCAAGCCCCGCTGTAGTCGTCTTTCTCGTTCGGCCAAGCCTGACCGAGGATGTGATTATCTTTACCTTTTGACCTCATTCGAGGGTAATGCCATCAATGGGCATAACGTGAGGGATATCCTTTTGTCACTCGTAGTTAGATGCTTTATTCCTGCATTTGTCGTGGGGTTTTACAGCTTTGGAGGAGCAGGGTCGGAGTCGCGCCCCGGGCGATATATTCGTCGTTGTCTGTACAAAGCGTCTATGCCATGTGCGCTCGACGTATCAGCCCGAGCTCGGGCGGGCTGCACAGGGGGAGATATTTGGTCACTGTGGCAATCGCCATCAGGAACCTATTAGAGATCCGGTCCGAGAGTGATGTTGGTTCGGATAGTCCTATCTGCTTCGGCCTGACGTCGTCGGTATAATTTGGCTGAACCACCTGTACTCATAAATACATATTTTATTTGAAATGGGTTGAATTAAAGAAGGGATTACCAATACGTTAATGTGATGCCGAGGTGGAATCTCGGCGTCCTTTTCCTTGAGCGCGAAGGTGTCCTTTGGGAGCATTTTCTGGGACCGTCCCTTTCTGGTGATGGGCACTTGCACTCTACGTTCTACGGATCTTCGCGGGGTTCCACCATTCTTTTACAGTTGTGATAATGCACCGCAGCTCGCCGAATCTATTTTGTCTGATCTCCTTTCGTCCGTAGAGCTGGATCCGGGTTTGCTCGTTTGGTGACACTGTGTGGCGACCCTCATTGAATGGCATAATTGTTGCCCTTTTAGGTTTGTGACCTCGAGCGCCTTATGATTCCCATGGCGGGCATGTTTTCCATGGAGGGGTTTCGGTTGAATAGATTCGAGCCACCTAGATTTCCTGGCTTCGCTTATGGTGACCATTATGTTTGGAACTGCAATGTTGAAGTAACGCTCTATCGAGCGAGGTTTCCTTGCCGGTTGTGTCTTGTTGAGTATGGTACCATTGGAGGTTCCTCGAGGGTGTTGTCCTCGAGCTACTGCCTTGTTGTTGCGAGACGTGCTGTATCTCGAATCATCTCTTCCGTTCGCGCCGTATGGATGATGGCTCCATTCATTCAGTGTCAGCTCCTCTGCTGGGAATCTACCCGGATATGTTGAACCTAAGGAGGTTCCTCGACAGTCGTCTACAGCTTTGATTTCATTCCGGTGTCGTTTGCTGGTATCCGACCAAGCCTTGACCGGATATTCGACCAGGCTTTGCTTGAACTTCTCTAGAGTCACCGAGTATGCTTTGTTTGGGTTTTGGGCGAAGTCCTGTGCCACCTAACTACTCAGGAACGGGCGGTCTCATTTGTCCTGTCGGGCAGCGGGGTGCGGCTTCCGAGCCTCGAGCCTATCTCGGGCATATCAAAAGTAGTTGGGAAGGGGATAACAAGTAAAGATATAGATAAGTAAGGCTCTATACTATCAATCTTGAGAAAAATAACAAAGAATAAACAAGGAAATAATAAAGTGCTAAGGCGATCTCGAGGTCGATGGAGACAGATAACTTAGAAGAAAAAGAGAGAGAGAGAGAGAGAGAGAGAGAGAGAGAGAGAGAGAGAGAGAGCGAAAGAAAGAGAGATATTATTGCATTTGTGGAGAAGTGGAGCAACATTTATCCCTTACAAGGTAGGGTGAGTCCCCATTATATAGGCGAGGGGACTCAATATAGTACAGGGTGCATTAAATGTAAAGATACAGGGATGGGATGTCTAGACAAGACACTAAAACCTATTGATTTAGGCAATCTCCTCGGCAGTTTATCCTCTGCGTGACTTCCGCTAGGTTGCGGACAAATCCTCTAACCTTCGAGCCACTATAGAGCTGCGGATTATACTCGAGATAAGGAGCTCGATCACAACCTTATAGCCTCGACGTGTCATTATGGTACTCCGAATGTACCTCAATGGCGGGAAATAGACTCCCCGATTTTACCGCACACAGAGGTACATTATGTATATAGTTGTATAAAAGTGTATAAAGATATATAATCACAGAGTGAAAATATTGTTGATGCATTATGTATACAGGTGTATAAAAAGAATGAGAAGAAGAAGAAAAAGAAAAAGAAGAAGAAAATGCGAGAAATTCACCAAATACCTGTAAATAATGTATCAACCTTGTATATTATAATGTATAAGTTGTGTTTATACACTATTATATATTATTTATACAGTATTATACATTATTATACAAATGAATCCTATCAATGGAGCTTCACGTGTTCTTTTTCTTCCTTGGGCATCCTCTAAAATTTAACTCAAATATAGCCTAAATTACTTTAAATCACTTGAAATTTATGTTTTGAACTCATCTTGATGATTACAATCAATTGAGACAACACCCATTCAAAACAACTAGCAAATCGAAAAACTCAATTTATGAAATCAAATCTTCGAACCACCTGTAATAGTGACTTTTATTTTTCAAATCCTTAATTAACCATTGGAGTCCGAAAAAGAATTGAAGGAGAATAATAATAGTAGAGAAATGTTTTGGTGCAAAGGCTGACTTGGGAAGGAGAAGAAGAATGAACAAAAAAGGGCAATGAAGAAGAAAGGGGAACAGAGAAATAAGAGGTGGGCTAACTGGAATGAAGAAAAAAGGGGAGTGACAAGGGATGTATCTGGAATGAAGAAAAAAGAGGGGAACGAAGAAAAAAGAGGGCTAACTGATAAAAAATAATTTTCAGGTTATGTACAACCTAGGCTACACTGGGTAAGGGCTTCAAACATGGACCATTTTTTGATGAGTTGTTGGGCCAAGTGACAAGGGATGTAATTCTCCCAAAAATGTTCCTTCTTTTTAAAAAAATACCTTTTGTTAATAACTAGGGCCCTGATTTTGTATCTCCAGGTAAAAGCCCTTTCTAGTTTTTGGGCAAATGCACATATAATCATTCTCAGGATGTTATTTTATTAACCAATACTTACCTAGTTCTAAAATTTTATACTAAACATCTCAACTTCATGATAATGCAATACATTTTTGTTTTAAAAATTTGGATTGAAAAACTGAAATTCAGGACGCCCTGACTAATTCCTAAATTGTGGTCCTTTTTTTTGGTAATTAAATTTTTATTAATCACTAGAATATTTACAAATGATGAACCATAGCACGACTACATCACTGCTATCTAATTAAACAACTAAGAAACACTTATTACTAGAAATGACTAAATACTAAGCTGCTGGACCATTTTTTTAATTCTAGCAGGTACACGGATATTATACACATATGCAATTTCCCTCACCAACTGTTCTGCACTCCTTGATCTCTTTCAAATCTGCATTGATTCCTTTCAATCCACATTGTATGCACCCATTCTGTATATGACATCTTGAATACCTGAGCTCTCTGTGATTTACCCTTTGCTTTTTGAATGATCCAATTCTCCAGTTGTTCCCATTGTGTTGTCCTGAAGCTAGGAAACTTCATCCTTTTTAGCACACCTTCCTAGACTTTGATAGAGTAAGGACAATCCATGAAGATATGATTTCTCATCTCATTTTGACTATTGCATAGATTGCAAACATGATCCACATTTACACCCCAGGAGGCAATTCTATCCACAATTAGAAGTCTGCCGTGCATTTGTAGCCAAACTGTAAACTGAGCTTTTGGACGAGCGTTATTTCCAAATCTCAATATTTTCCATGAAATTCTCTCATTGTTACCAATTAACTGAAGATATATCTTCTTAATTAAACTACCAGCAGTTTTGTTTTGAATAAGTGGCAATGTGCTTCTAGCCTCGAACATTTTCCTTACCATCCACACAGCCTGTAGAGGAATAGCCATTTGATAAAATTACTGATTCTTGATATCGTATGCATGCAACCATCTGATCCATAATCTGTCTATCTTATGTTCAATGTCCCAACTAGCTTTAGTTATTGCAGCTTTATTCCATAATCTCATGTTTATCAAGCCTAGTCCACCCATTGACTTTGGTGTGCAAACCTTCTAACAAGCTAGTAGAGCCTTCCTAGTGATTATGTTTGTGCCTGACCACAGATAGCTTTGACAATAGGCCTCAATTGTATTTAGGACTTTAGAGAGACAAACAACTGGGACCAGTAAGCTTGGATACCAAAGAGGACAGTTTGAATTAGTAGAGCTCTTCCTGCATATAACAGCTTCTTGACAGTCCAGGAGGAGATTCTAGATACCATCTTGTTAATCAATGTTTGCCACTGGATTAATGAGATCTTTTTTGTAGCTAGAGGTGTTCCTAGATATCTAAAGGGAAGTTCTCCTTTAAGGAATCCTAAGAACTTTAGGATTGGATCCTGCAGTCCTTGAGAAACCCCTCCAAAATAAATGGAGCTTTTTTCTTTGTTGGCTTGAAGGCCTGATGCTTCCGAGAATTCTTTGAAACATCTATGTAGAGTAGCCACAGATTCAGCATCTCCTCTAGAGAATAGCAATAAGTCATCTACAAAAGACAAATGAGTCAGAGATAGCTTAGAACACTTTGGGTGGTACTTGAATTCTTTGCTTCCTTTCACAGCATTGAAGTTCCTACTAAGATATTCCATGGCTATTGCAAAGAGAAATGGGGAAATTGGGTCTCCTTGCCTGAGTCCTTAGTTGCATTAAAGGGAGATGTAGGTTCTCCATTCACCATAATAGAGTAGTTCACTGTCTTAACACACTGTAGGATCCATAGAGTAAACTTCCTAGGGAATCCTAGCTCATCTAGGACTTGCTCCAAATACACCCATTCCACTGAATCATGGGCCTTTTGGAGTTCTATTTTTATCATGCACCTATGAGACACATTTTTCCTTGTATAGGACTTTACCAGTTCTTAGGAAATAAATATGTTATCAGAAATTTTTCTTCCAGGAATAAATCTAGTCTGAGCCTCACACACAACTAATGCAATAACTTTTTGGAGTCTTGATGTAAGAACTTTAGAGATGATTTTGTATAACACTATACAACAAGTAATTGGCATGTATTCCTTCACAGTAGCAGGATGATCATTCTTAGGAATCAAAATGATAGAAGTACAGTTGATAGGTCTATCCATCTTGTTGCTTTCAAAGAATTTCCTTACTGCATTTGTGATCTCAGGACCAACAATTTTCCACGCCTTTTTATAGAAGTAGGCATTATACCCATCCAACCCAAGGGACTTATCATTTCCAACTCCCAATCCTTCATATATCTCTTTATCAGTAACTGGAGCACACAACAAAATTTGTTGCTCATGATTAAGTTTAGGACCCTTACTCATTGTAACCTTGTTGACTACCTTGAGGGAACTATTAGAGGTCCCCATAAGTCCTTTATAAAATGACACAATTTTCTCTTTTAGTTCATTAGGATTAGATAGAAGCTGACCACCTTTTAGAGACTTGAGATCCTTGATTTATTTCCTATGGCATCTTTCTTTCATGACTGCAGCAAAGTACTTAGAGTTTGAATCTCCTAATTGTATCCATTGGGCTCTAGATTTTTGCCTTAGTATATTTTCTTCAATCAGACTCCATTTCTCTAACTTCATTAGAGCGTTTTTCTCCTTAGTCACAAGAGCATCATCATAGTTTGCTCCCATTGCTGCCTGAATTCTTTGAAGGTCATCTCTAGCCCTATCAATATTCTCTTCAATTGCCTGAAATTCTCTTTGATTCAGTTGTTTGAAGGCTGATATCATTGCCTTCAACTTATTCCAAAAGTTTTTCATAGGGTTTCTGTCCAATTACTTCTTCCAATGTGCCTCCACTATCTCCAAAAATTGTGCATGCTCTCCCATATATTGAAGAACCTGAAAAGGAGCTCTAATTATTTGGTTCATATTGTGCAAAGTCAACAGCATAGGGACATGATCAGATATGTTAGGTAGATCATATTCTAACACAATATGACCCTAGTTCATCATCCAGTCATGATTACCAAATGCCCTGTCTATTTTGCTACTTACTCTCTCTACTCATTGCTGCATATTTGACCAGGTATAATATTCGCCTTTACACTGTAGTTCATTTAGTAAGATGGAATTAATACAGTATGTAAACTCTTTAACCTCATTGAAAGTCACAGGATGGCAGCTACTTCTATCTGTAGTTGTTAGTATTGCATTAAAGTCTCCATAGACTAACCATGGACAGTTAGTACTACTAGATATATCTTGCAAACTGGTCCACAAACTTCTCCTTTATTCCACAGCGTTAAAGCCATAAATAATAGTCAGAACACATTGTAGATTATTAGAGGAGTCTCTAACTTCACAATGTATTGACTGAGCTTCCACCTTGTTAGCCCAAGAACTGGTGAAGTTTTGAAGAATGACAAATGAACTCAGGCAAGAACCAGGTCCATCATGTGAAGCACAGTCATGATCAACCTACACATGTGAGATGCACGTGAAGGAGATAAGTCCCATTGATCAAGCAGCAATATCTCTTGATCTAATCGAAAAGGTTGCATATTGGATAATGGGAGAGAGTCTCCTTATGTGAAGAGAACACAATCCGGATAAAAGATAGTGTTGGAGTTTATGATGTTCAAGGACTTAACTTCGATGGAAGATCAGAAATTGAGTCCCAATCAAACTCTAATTACTAACCCATTAAATAACAGTAATTGTTCTCTTTTACAGGTATTGCACATATGCAGAAGTTAAACTAAATTGAGAGAAAAAGAGCAAGGCAATTTTGCAAGAAATTTATGTAAGATTTGAGTGTGCACTCCTGAAGCTACTTGAACGAGATAGAAGAACCAATTCCATTGTGTCTTTCTTTATTTCTAGTTCAATTGTAGTAGGTGATTTTAACTTGTACCTTTCAACTTTCATAGAAGCAATTGTATTAGGTACTTATAGTGTTTAAGTTATATGCTAACTTGAAGTTATCGCAACAGTTGAGGCTGTGTGCTAGAACGGGATTATAGTTAATCCTTAGGTTTACAAAGAGTTTTATAAATGTTATTTTGGCTCAGTGATTTTAGTGGAAGTTTGGAAAAATCCTACTAAGTAGTAGGTCGTGGTTTTTTTTACCTTTTAAGCTAGGTGTTTTCCAGGTAAAAATCTATGTGTTCTTTATTGTATGTACTTATTATTCCGCAAACAGTAGTAGTTAGTACACCTAGAAGAACCAGGTTCTTCTAGAGCAAAAGTTGGGTACCACACAAATCATCCCCCTCTTGTATGGTATTGACATTAAAAACATCTTTTGGTATCAGAGCAGGTTATCCTTGATGAGGCTAACACCTTAGGAAAAGATCAACATGACTGCACCACCTGGGAACTGGGAAGGGCAATCCACTGCTAGGCCTCCACTTTTCAATGGTCAGTACTATTCTTGGTAGAAGAACATGATGAGGGATCACATTATAGGAGAATACTATGAACTCTGAGACATAGTCACTGATGGTCCCCTAGCAACTACTAAGAAGAATGCTGAAGGAGTTGATGTGCCAAAGACAAGAGCTGACTGCACTATTGAAGACCTGAAGAAGTGGGAAAAGAATGCCAAAGCCAAGAAATGGCTTTTGTGTGGTCTAGGTCCAGATGAGTACAGTAGAATTCAAAGTTGTACCGCTGCTAAAGAAATTTGGGAACCTTTGCAAGTGGCTCATGAAGGAACACATCAAGTAAAGAGGTCCAGAGGAACATTGCTGCAATCTCAATATGAGAATTTCACCATGAAAGAAGAAGAAACCATTCAAAAGATGTATACAAGGTTCACCATGCTGACAAATGAACTTAAGTCTCTTGGAAGGATCATTCTTGAAGAATAAAAAGTTGAGAAGATTTTGACAAGGGTTCTGCCAGTCTCTTGGGAAAGCAAAATTACTGCTATTCAGGAATCAAAGAATATTGCTACCCTCAATCTGGATGAACTAATTGGAAACCTTACAGTCTATGAACTGAGAAAGCAAACCAGAAAAATGGACGCACCCAGGAAGGAAATAAGTCTAGCTCTCAGAATAGCTGAAGGTTTAGATCTGGAAGATGATGAAGTGGCCATGATCACAAGAGATTTCAAAAAGTACCTGATGAGAGGAAAGGGTTCTTCAAGAGGTACAAACTGTAATAACCCAAAGGTTCTTGAGAAACAAACCAATGAGAGATGTTACAAGTGTGAGAAGACTTATCACTATATCAAAAATTGCCCCCAACGGAAAACTGAATAGAAAAAGGAAAGAGATAAATGAAGGAACAAGAAGAAGGAAAAGGTTCAACCAAAAAGGAACTAAGGATCAACAAAGGCTATGGTTGCTTCCTGGGGAGAAACATCAGATGAGGACTCAGAAGATGATGCTGGAGATGAACAAGCACTTATGGCCATCAGAGAAAGATTGTTTGAGCTATTACTAGACTTCATTGATGAGTCTGAGATAACAAATAATGAGAAGGAAGAAATGTCTAGGGAATGTGTGATCCTAAAAGCCAAGTGCAAAAATCTAGAGTCTAGGGCTAATGAGAGTGAAAGTAAAAATGCTGAGTGGAAGAACCAGGTTCTTGAACTTGACACTAGTGTCCTGGAACTTAGGTCTGAGAACTTAAAATTGAAATTGGGAACAGGAAAGAAGAAAGTTGATCACACACATCTCACTCTAGAAGAAAACTTATGAAAAATGAAGGATGAGTTGTACAGGAAGGATGAGCAGATAAGAGTATTAAAAGAAGATGTAGGGAAGGTAAAACATGAACTAGACAGAACTTGCAAATGGAACAAGGCTTCTGATGCACTCTCCTAGCTACAAGAACATCACAGTAGCAACAAAATAGGACTTGGTTATGGGACTTAAGCACCTAAGCGGATCCTAAAATCAAGTACCTCACTCTTCCCGAGAACAAAATCTGCACACACTGTGGCAAGACTGGCCATTACAAAAATGAATGTAATGCAAAAGAAAAGGCCAGTCAAAAGAACAAGGCTTTTGTTAAAGAAACAAATAGGCTGCCTGGGTGGGCTAGAAGGAATCTAATTTATCCCTTTGCCTATATAAAGGGACCCAAACTAGCTTGGGTTCCTAAGACTAACCCTTGATTTCTTTTTGCAGGTCCAAGTGAAGGGAAGTAGCCAAATATGGTACATGGATAGTGGATGCTCAAAACATATGACTGGGAGCAAGAACCAGTTCCTTTCACTTGAGGACTTAAAGGGAGGTAATGTCTCCTTTGGAAATGGGAAGAAAGGTGAGATTATTAGGGTTGGAAAGGTAGGTAAGACAGACTTTCACTCCATTGAGAATGTCTACTTGATAGATGGCTTGAAATATAGCCTGATCATTGTGTCACAACTGTGTGACAGAGGTAACCTTGTAGCATTCACCTCTACTAAATGCTTTGTGATTAACCTTACCACTGACAAGATTGTTTTTCAGGGAAAAAAAGTTAACAATATTTACATTATAGATTTGTCTACTCTCTAAGAAAATGAACTAACCTGCCTAAGTGGGTTGGATAATGATCTCCTCCCGTGGCACAAAAAACTTGGTCATGCCAGTCTGAATAAGCTAAACAAATTAGTCTCTAAGGACTTAGTGATAGGGTTACCTAACATCAAGTTCAAGGAAGACAAAGTTTGTGAGGCCTATACAAGGGGGAAGTAGGTAAGATCATCCTTCAAAAGCAAGAAAATGGTAAGCACAACCAAGTCGTTGGAACTAGTCCATATGGATCTCTGTGGTCCAATGAGAACCATGAGCAGAGGTGGAAAGAAATTATGATGACCCGACCCGTCGTCTCATGAGAACTGCTCCGTTTCTCCCATTTCCTGCTTCATTATGCTTCATAATCAGTGGCTTGTGTGAACGAGTTGAATTGGGTTGATTTTTGGAAGGAAATGAGACATTTAGTCTCTTTAAGCAAGGCTTGTTTTGGAAAAGTCAACCAGATGTTGACCTATGAGTTAGAGGGATCGGATGTGAACTCTGACAATTTGGTTATCTTCAGGAGATGATTTGTGACTTAGGAGTGGGATCAAAAGTGATTTTGGAGGTCCGGTGTAGAATTAGGCTTGAATTGGCGAAGTTAGTATTTTGGCGAATTCAGGTTGATTGGTGAGATTTTGATCCGAGGATCAAAATGGAATTTTGAGAGTTGTTGTAGCTTCGATAGGTGATTTGGGATGTGTGTGCAAAATTTCAGGTTATTCGGAGGTGATTTGGTTGGGTGTTTGATCAAATGCGTGTTTCGGAAGTTTTAGAAGAACCTAGGCTTGAATCCGATGTAAATTTGGTGTTTTGATGTTAGTTTTGGTGTTTTGAGAGTGCAACTAAGTTTGAATGATCATATGTGACGTGTTAGTATGTTTTTATGCGGTCTCAAGGAGCTCAGGTGAGTTTCGGATAGGTTTGGGCTGCGTTGTGCTCATTTTTTTTTATGCTTTGACGTCGTTTAAATGATATCATATTGAACAAATGAGCTTCGATTACTGTTTTGAATGAAGTATTTTGTGTCATAATTACGGACCCGTAGCAAAAAGAATCGTTTAATTTGGACATCGTATGAGGATTTTATGGCCATTTTACCAAGGTTGCCCAGATTTCCAGGTTAATGACGAACTTGCCCCTGACGGCGTATTAAAAACCTGCACTATTTGCAAATCTTAAAACCTACATATCTCCTTCATTATAAGGTCAAATTGAGTGATTCAAAAGCTTAGATTCATTAGAATTTCACAATGAATCCATTGGGAGCAGTAAAACACGTGAACAATATACCTATAATGAACAAGTCGAGTTTTCTTCCAATTTTTGAACGGGAAGAAGCTTCTGAGGCGATTTGTTTGAGAAACAATTAGTAGGTATCACAGAGGTAAGTGATTTGATTACTAAAACTCATTTATGGATCATTATAGACCATAATTCCAGCCTTTGATTCATAAAAAATAGTAGAAAAATAGGATTTTGGGGCCTGAGATTATGAGACCTTTAGGGGTCGATTTGAGGGGCCAAACGAACTCCGATTTTGGTGTTCTTTATATGTACGGAATCGGGAGAAGATGAAGAACACTTCTCTGTAAAAATTTCTGAGTTTCAAGAAGTGGGCATGGAGCTCGGGTTTTGCCAAATTTCGGGATTTTGATATTTTTCGATTATTTTCGATTGGATATTGTTCCTATAGCATAATGTGACGTATTCGTTGTTGTTTTGGTCAGATTCGACACACGAGAAGATTGATTTGAGTAGCAAAGGCATAGCGAGGTAGGATTTTGGCCGGCTTGAGGTTAGTAATAGATGTAAATGCTTTGTTGAGGGTTTGAAACCCCGAATTTGCACATCGTAGTACTATTTTGAGGTGACTTGCGCGCCGGATAACGGGCGTGGGGTAGAGCACCGTTGGAGACTGTGACTTGGCCCATCCCGCATAATAAAATTACTACCTAATTGATTGAAGCTTAGTAGATATCCTTATAAAAATGGATTAATTATCGTAATTGGGCTTCGTGCCAACTGCTTGAATCCTTAAGGGATTGTTTTACTGGTTTCTTACCATGCATACAGATAATTGAACTCAGTCCTAGTATTTAATACTGTTTTGCAAACTTAGCCACTTTTTCTCAAAACTTGGAACTTAAATAATATTTCTAATGAAGTTTGGGCTGAATATTTTATATGCTATTGTGCCCGAGGGGCTTATGTGATTTTGGACTGAGTTTGGGATCGGGCTATGCATAGCAGCAGTATTATATTGATATTGATATGAGGCTTAGGGCCTAATAGATGCCACGAGATGGCTTGATATTGTGCTTGGGCCGTAAGGGGCCCCTCCCGGAGTCTGCACACCCCCAGTGAGCGCCGTTGACGATAAACAAATAGAGCGGGCTGCATGCCGCAGCGGGTACTAGAGAGTACCGTATTATGTGTTGCATTTCTTATTTGATTGTCATTTATCTACTTGTCTGTTGCAACATCGTTAATTCCATTGGTTATTTAAATTGATATTACTTGGTAAACTGTTATGATTATAGCTTATCTTGTGCCTATTTAGGATTTCTTACTCTCGACCTTTATTTATGTTTATTACTCTCTGGTTTGGAAGTACTCACTTTACTCCCTGCACCTTGTGTGCAGATTCAGGTGCACCCACTGAGGCTGAGTGAGACTTTTCTTTGTCGAGCATCATATCTGGGAGCATCAAGGTAGCTGCATGACATCCGCAGTCCTGATCTTCCCATCTAACATATTTGCTTTATTTCTGCATTTTTTAGAGCAATAAGTCGTAGGTTGACACCCGCATATTAGAGGCTCGGACTTGTGACACCGGATTCTTCAGGCTGTGTAGTAGTATTTCTACTTGGGTTTTCCACATGTTTTAACTATATTTCAGAATTTCAGTATTATGACTTAGTAATTATTTGTGTTAATTGAATCATGAACTATATAAAAAGGTTAAGGTTGTTGAATTGGTCGGTCTTGCCTAGCAGTGTATTGGGCGCCATCACGATCGGGGTTGGGGTCGTGACAAGTTGGTATCAGAGCCTAGGTTACTTGGTCTCGCAAGTCATGAGCCAGTTTAGTAGAGTCTCGCGGATCGGTACGAAGACATCTGTAATTATCCTCGAGAGGCTGCAGAACCTTTAGGAAAACTTCACATTCTTGAATTCTTATCGTGCGTCCTTGATTCAGCTTGAAAAGAAACTCTTGAAATTCCTTCCACGTGTTCGTACGCACGCATGAGCGCTCAGTATCTTATGTGCCTTGATGGCTTGTGATTCCCCGATCGAGGGGCAAGATGTAATCTCTGTGAGTTTATGCTAGGCCAGTCTGGACGACTTTAGGTTGGATCTTTGCCTATGGCTTGAGCACCGAGGTGAGGATTGTGAGAGTAAGTGCTTCAGACTTATATGTTCGGTATTGTCCCTATTAGTGGGAGTGACGGCTGGTTAGTCACGTGGTGAGTATGTTAGTGCTGCGAGATATATCTATCTGACTTGGAAGTGATGAGGAAGGACTACTGGATGATAGAAGGACTAATAGGTGTTTGAATGCCATCGTGATTCGAGGTATAGCCCGAGTTATGGGCGCATGAAGAATCTTTTCATGTTTCCAGTTGAGAGTGAAGTAAAAATTTTATGTTGCGGTATGAGTTCAGACTCAGGAAGACTAAGCGACTGTGTATAGTTTAGGACGGTGGAAGGTATACAGAAGTGGTAGTTGGAAGCAAAGCAGGTGGGTCATCTCCTGCGGAGTGTTCTAAAGTTGTGTGATCCTTATGTTATCTATTAGAATATCTCATTTACAAGTGAAGAAAATGTGTTGACATCTAAATTGGATCGATTAGAGAGTGGGCTTAACTGTTGTGTGAGTGAATGCAAGATTTGCAGAAGAGTTAAAAAAAATTCTAGATGATTTGTGTTTCCACAAGCTTATGAAGGATTGAGTTTAACCCCACTATGGTATTAAGGCAGCAATGGAGTATGTGCATTATGAGTTGTTCGGGGTGTTTTGATCTATAGCTTCGAGCCAAGTTGGGGAGTTTGCTATTGATTAGCTAATTGTACGGTTATGTGCTATGTTGGTTCCGATTTGAGTCATGCTGGCGAATCAGTTCTGGTTGTGGAAATTGAGCCGAGGATGGCACGAGTGAAGCAAAATTTTGACAAAGGTTATATGGTTCTTCGTAGATGTGTGAGAATCACAGGATGTCTTAAGCTGTTATTGGTAAAGAATGCTCGGTGCATGGAGCAGGAAGATGTTTGTTTGTATTGGGATAAGGTCATATCCTGCGGTGTTAGAGTGCTAATGAGGCATGAGTGGTTATGTTCGTTTGATCAGGTGAATTGTAGTTTGAATAAGAAGTAAATGACTCTCGAGAATGGTTTTAATGTGTTCAAGATTCTACATGTAACAATCAGGTGTCTTAAGGTTGTGTATGTGGTTAGAGACTGTGTTTCTATTAGAAAAGGTCAAGACTTGTGGTATTTTTATGTTAATTATGGGATTCTATGTATCAGTATCTGGAAAGTAAAGGTAACGAATTTAGATTCGCAGGAAGTTCTTCAGAGTAAAGTATTTTGGAATGTGGTATTTTCGGGAATATTTGAGAGAGGATTTAGTGGCTTATGAGACTTAGACAGTGTGGTCTTGTGCTTGGGTCTCGTGTAATGAGCCTGGGTTGAGGAACGGTGGTGCTACAGCAAGGGGGAATATCAAGTTGATGATGAATCAGAAGGGAAATTAGATAGATGGAATAGCTTGATAGTAGACCGAATCGGTATGGTAAGTATATGATTAATTCTTCGTATGTGTTCGAGGTAATGAGCCCTTACAAGTATTTTGCAGCAATGCTTTTGGGTTTTGATGGCTTGCTTAGCTTGGTCGAGTCAGAAGGATTCCGTCCTGGCAGTTTAATTCATACAAACAGAATTGAGAGAGTTCTTGTTGATTTCTACCGTGGTTGAAGAGGTGCATTTTCTACGAATATGAGAGACATGGAATGTGTCATGATTTTTCTTCTAGATGGGATCAATGGAAGTTCTTGACTATTTGAGTGCGTAGATGTCTGTGGCTCGGAAGGGAGATAAATGTTTTTCTGATATCCTTGGATGGTATCGTATATGCGGTATGTTGTGGATGATCGAGATTTGCGTGTACGAGGTTTCAGTTCAGTTTTGAAAAGAAGTTCATAAAACTCTTAGGCAATGGGTAGCCTCAGATAATCAAGGAAATAGTGCTGCTAATTGGAAGTGATTTGACGAGAGTATATGTCTCAGAAAAAGGGTAATGTGATTAAACTGATGATACTTCGGTAGTATTGCGGCATTTTCTTGTTGGATCAACTGGTGGTATTCGGGTTTGCTTAGGGGCACAAGAAATTTTAAAGTATCTATCATGGAGTGATAGGGTATTTAAGGTATGGTATGCGTTCGGACGGTAAAATTAGGATCAGGTATGATGATTCGTGTGTTATATGGAGTTGGAGACTGGAGTTCTCATGTACAAGCTATGTCGTGGTTGTGGATCATGTGTATTCGGCACCATTTAGCGGCAATCGGGATTTGGAGGCTCGAGTGGATCTTTATTTGCTGGTATGTTAGATTTTGGATGTGATGTTGAAATTCAGACTGGTTGTCTTAGTGTTAGGTGATTCTGAACTATTGTGCTACGGGCTATGCCGGAAATGCCATGGGTTGAGTGGCAAGGTGCATTGGATTATGTTCTTGCAGAGTGGTTTATATTTCAAAGACCCAGCGGACGCCTGGGAAGGATTGCTTTTCTTAATTGGGCCTTCGTGATGGATGTCAGTGCAGAGGTTTTTACCATTGGTTCCGTTCCGGTGTTTAGGGACTTTTCGAATGCGTTTCTTGTGGCCGGGCATGTCGCCGGGCGAGGTTGTGATTTCGATATTGATTTGGTGCCGGGCAAAGTATCGTACGGCTCCGGTAGGAGTTTTAGTAGTGGAAGGAGCAGCTTCAGGCTTTCTTGGTAATGAGTTCGTTGGTAGGCCGATGTGGATACGTGTTTAGCTTGAGTTAGCTTGGTTGGCCCCGAATTATATTGTTGAGGGATAGGATGATTCGATCGTTATTGAGCTTGTTAGTGATCTGAGGAGAGCTATGAGTTTCTTTTCGATGTTGCGAGACGTTATGATTTGTTGGTTATGGGCACATGTGGTGAGGTTCTATTGGGGATTCGTAGTGAAAGTCGAGCGGGAAGAGTAGTTGGGTGTTGCTCGATAAATGGAGTATTGGTTATGACCTATTGAGTTGCGTGGCGTATGTTATTTGTTTCACCATGGGTGTAATGAATTGCTTTGGTTCCAGACATCAAATTGTGTGTGGATGTCAATTTTGAGCATAGTGACTTGAGGTGTTTCATGTGTAACAGTGTTTTGATAAGATCACGCATTGTACCGAGGCTACGTGGAGATATGACCTTTCGGGGTAGATGCAGGTGTTCTATTTCTATGACGTGATACGGGGTCTCAGCCTTGTGTTGTGATGGTATTGATGAGCTTGCGGTACAACTCTTTCGTTTGAGTCATTTTTTTCATAATTTGAGTATGTTCAGACAGTTTCTTATTGGTGCGCGTATTATGCAAGTTGTGGCTTAGGCCTGTATTGAGGTGTCATATCACCAGAGTGGTGTGTTGGATTCGAGGTGATCGTTGGGGTCACTAATGAATACAAACGAATTTGATTTCAGCTTGTTGGAAGTATAATATCGAGGTATGGCTCGGGATCTGCTGTGGTATTAGTCAAAAGGGAAGTGGCTTCATGAATGGTTGATCTGAGAAATGGTTACGGTTTATTGCATGTTTCATTTATCGTTGGCAGTATATGAATGTGTTGGAATAAGACCTTAGTTGATAAGATATTTTCTACCAGTATTCGGGTGTTGTGGGCAACTGCTGTGAATAGAAGTTATCGTTTCGAGTGTTTGGGTTATGTAGTATATCATATGATTGCACCCGAGGTTGCAGGTATGGGTTATTACAGCTGGTTCAGGCTTATTCTGAGCATAGAAGTGAGGTTCTGATCTTGTGTATGATTTCGGAAAGTGAAATGTGGTTCTATGATTTATGGACTAGATGGATTGTGAAATTTCAGCTATGTTGTGTTATCAGACCTATGCGAGATAGGGTGACGTGGGATCACCCCCGGGTATATGTTTGGTAAGGTCATTCAGCTATTGGTTGGATTCTAGGACAACTTTGGGTACGCTGGAGGACGAGCATTTGTTTAAGTTGGGGAGGATGTGACTACCCGACCCATCGTCTTATGAGAACCGCTCTGTTTCCCCCATTTCCTGCTTCGTTATGCTTCATTATCAGTGTCTTGTGTGAACGAATTGAATTGGGTTGATTTTTGGAAGGAAATGAGACACTTAGTCTCTTCAAGCAAGGCTTGTTTTGAAAAAGTTAATCGGATGTTGACCCATGAGTTAGAGGGATCGGATGTGGATTACGACGATTTGGTTAGCTTCGGGGGATGATTTGTGACTTATGAGTGTGATCGGAAGTGATTTTGGAGGTCCAGTGTAGAATTAGGCTTGAATTGGCGAAGTTAGTAATTTGGCGAATTCCGGTTGATAGGTGTGATTTTGATCCGAGGTTCGGAATAGAATTCTGAGAGTTGCTGTAGTTCGTTAGGTGATTTGGGATGTGTGTGCAAAATTTTAGGTTATTCGGAGGTGATTTGGTTGGGTTTTTGATCAAATGCGTGTTTCAGAAGTTTTAGAAGAACTTAGGCTTGAATCCTATGTAAATTTGGTGTTTTGATGTTAGTTTTGGTGTTTTGAGAGTGCAACTAAGTTTGAATGATCATATGTTACATGTTAGTATGTTCGTATGCGGTCCCGAGGAGCTCGGGTGAGTTTCGGATAGGTTTGGGCTGCGTTGTACTCGTTTTTCTTATGCTTCGACGTCGTTTCTTCAAGCATAAATGATATCATATTAAACAAATGAGCTCCGATTACTGTTTTGAATGAAGCATTAGATCCGTATCGTAATTACGGACCTGTAGCAAAATGAATCGTTGAATTTGGATATCGTATGAGGATTTTATGGCCATTTTACCAAGGTTGCCCAGATTTTCAGGTTAATGACGAAATTGCCCCTGACGGCGTATTAAAAACTTGCACTATTTGCAAATCTTAAAACCTACATATCTCCTTCATTATAAGGTCAAATTGAGTGATTCAAAAGCCTAAATTCATTAGAATTTCACAAGGAGTCCATTAGGAGCAGTAAACCGCGTGAATAGTATACCTATAATGAATAGGTCGAGTTTTCTTCATTATAAGGTCAAATTGAGTGATTCAAAAGCCTAAATTCATTAGAATTTCACAAGGAGTCCATTGGGAGCCGTAAACAGCGTGAACAGTATACCTATAATGAACAGGTCGAGTTTTCTTCCAATTTTTGAATGGGAAGAAGCTACTGAGGCGATTTGTTTGAGAGAAAATTAGTGGGTATCACAGAGGTAAGTGATTTGATTATTAAAACTCATTTATGGATGATTATAGACCATAATCCCAGCCTTTAATTCACGAAAAACAGTAAAAAAATAGGATTTTGGGGCCTGAGATTATGAGACCTTTAGGGGTCGATTTGAGCGGTCAAACGGACTCTGATTTTGGTGTTCTTCATATGTACGGAATCGGAAGAAGATGAAGAACACTTTTATGTAAAAATATCTGAGTTTTAAGAAGTGGGACTGGAGCTCGGGTTTTGCCAAATTTCGGGATTTTGATGTTTTTCGATAATTTTCGATTGGGTATTGTTCCTATAGCATAATGTGACGTATTCGTTGTGATTTTGGTCAGATTCGACGCAGGAGTTCAATTTGAGAGGCAAAGGCATAGCGAGGTAGGATTTTGGCCGGCTTGAGGTTAGTAATAGATGTAAATACTGTGTTGAGGGTTTGAAACCCCGAATTTGCACATCGTAATGCTATATTGAGGTGACTTGCACGCTGGATAACGGGCGTGGGGTAGAGCACCGATGGAGATTGTGACTTGGCTTGTCCCGCATAATAAAATTACTACCTAATTTATTGAAGCTTAGTAGATATCCTTATAAAAATGGATTAATTATCATAATTGGGCTTCGTGCCAACTACTTGAATCCTTCAGGGATTGTTTTACTGGTTTCTTACCATGTGTACAGATAAGTGAATTCAGTCCTAGTATTTAGTACTGTTTTGCAAACTCAGCCACTTTTTCTCAAAACTTGGAACTTAAATAATATTTATAATGAAGTTTGGGCTGAATATTTTATATGTTATTGTGCCCGAGGGGCTTATGTGATTTTGGAGTGAGTATGGGATTGGGCTGCACGCCGCGGCAGTATTATATTGATATTGATATAAGGCTTAGGGCCTAATGGATGCCACGAGATGGTTTGATATTGTGCTTGGGCCGTAATGGGCCCCTCCCGGAGTCTGCACACCCCCAATGAGGGCCGTCGATGATAAATAAATATAGCGGGCTGCACGCCGCAGCGGGTACTGGAGAGTACCATATTATGTGTTGCATTTCTTATTTGATTGTCATTTATCTACTTGTCTGTTGTAGCATCATTAATTCCATTGGTTATTTAAATTGATATTACTTGATAAACTGTTGTAATTATAGCTTATCTTGTGCCTATTTAGGATTTCTTACTCTCAGCCTTTATTTATGTTTATTACTCTCTGGGTTGGAAGTACTCACTTTACTCCCTACACCTTGTGTGCAGATTCAGGTGCACCCACTGAGGCTGAGTGAGACTTTTCTCTATCGAGCATCATATCTGGGATCATCAAGGTGCTGCCTGATGTCCGCAGTCCTGATCTTCCCATCTAACCTATTTGCTTTATTTCCGCATTTTTTAGAGCAATAAGTAGTAGGTTGACACCCGTATATCAGAGGCTCGGACATGTGACACCGGATTCTTCGGGTTGTGTAGTAGTATTTCTATTTGGGTTTCCGCATGTTTTAACTATATTTTAGAGTTTCAGTATTATGACTTAGTAATTATTTGTGTTAATTGAATCATGAACTATATAAAAAGGTTTAAGGTTGTTGAATTGGTCAGGCTTGCCTAGCAGTGTGTTGGGCGCCATCACGACCGGGGTTGGGGTCGTGACAGAAATATGTAATGGTACTTGTTGATGATTATTCTAGATTTACCTGGGATTCTATTTCTAACATCTAAAGATGAAGCATTTGACATGTTTACTGCCTTTGTTAGAAAAGCTCAGAAACAATTAGGAAATCAACTTGCATCCATTAGGTCTAATCATGGAACTCAATTTGAAAATGATAAGTTTGCTGAATTCTGTGATGAAAATGGTATAGATCATAACTTCACTGCCTCTAGGACTCCTCAACAAAATGGAGTAGTTGCAAGAAGGAACAAGACTCTTGAAGACATGGCTAGGACTATGCTTCTTTCTAGTAAGCTGCCCCATAACTTCTACGCGGAGGCTGAAAACACTACATGTTACATTATCAATAGATGCATGACTAGACCTCTTGTAGAGAAGATTCCCTATGAGTTACTTAAAGGGAGAAAACCAAATATATCTCATCTTAGGGTATTTGGATGTAAGTGTTTTGTTCACAATAATGGAAAAGACTCCCTAGTTAAGTTTAATCCCAGAAGTGATGAGGGAGTATTCTTCACATAGCAAAGCATATAAAGTGTTCAATAAAAGAACTTTGTGTGTAGAAGAAAGTGTACATGTAGTATTTGATGAAACTAACATTATTTTTGAGAGACAGGAACATGAAGATGAAGCCATTGGATTGGTAAAGGATCTGACTGAAGCCTTGACACAAGTCAAAGTGGCACCAAAAGAAGGAATAGGTAATGGAACAGGTTCTTCCATCCAGGGCAACCTGACAGGGGGAACTTATCAAAGAGGAATTGAACTAAATCCCCTAAAAGAACTTGTTCATAAACCTGTTCCTGAGCAATAAAACATGGGAGAAGCATCTAGTAGGAACCAGTTTGTTGTGAAACCTCACAAGTATCAAAGTTCTCATCCTATTGAGAACATTATCGTTGATCCAACATCTGGAGTCAAAACTAGATCACAACTAAAGAATCTGTGTGCTTTTGATGCCTTTTTATCTCTCATTGAATCTAAAATATTATTGAGGCTTTGCAATATGCAGAGTGGGTCAATGCAATGCAATATGAACTCAATCAGTTTGAGAGAAGTCAAGTTTGGCATCTAGTTCCAAGACCCAAGGATAGATCAGTTATTGGTACAAAATGGATCTTTAGAAACAAACTTGATGAAGATGGAACTCTTACTAGAAACAAGGCAAGATTGGTGGTCCAAGATTATAGCCAAAAGGAAGGCATAGATTATGATGATACTTTTGCTCCAGTTGCAAGACTAGAGGCAATAAGACTCCTCATAGCCTTTGTAGCACAAGTGGAATTCACTCTTCATCAGATGGATGTCAAAAGTGCCTTCCTAAATGGCTACATAAAAGAAGAAGTGTTTGTGAAACAACCTCCAAGGTTTGAGAACATGGAATGTCCTGAGCATGTGTACAAGCTAGACAAGGCTCTCTATGGACTAAAGCAGACCCCAAGAGCATGGTATGAATGACTGTCCAAATTCCTGCTTGAACATGGCTACAAAAGAGGTAAAATTGACAATACCTTATTCTTAAAGGAAAAAGGTAAGGATCTCCTTATGGTACAAATATATGTTGATGACATAATCTTTGGGGCTACCACTGATAAGCTAAGTAAGGACTTTGCAAAACTAATGGGGAGTGAGTTTGAAATGAGCATGATGGGTGAACTTAACTTCTTCTTAGGCTTACAGATCAAACAATTTCCAAATGGAACCATGATCCATCAGCAGAAGTATGCAAAGGAGCTAATCAAAAAGTTTAAAATGGAAGAATCTAAACAAATAGACACCCATTGCAACTGCTAATAAATTAGATGTTTATGAACCTGGTTCATCAGTTGATCAAAAGTTGTATAGGGGTATGATTGGTTCACTCTTGTATCTTACTGCTAGCAGACTTGACATTGTTTTTAGTGTAGGGCTTTGTGTTCGCTTTCAAGCTAATCCTAAAAAATCTCACCTGAATATTGTTAAGAGGATACTAAGATATTTGAAAGGCACCACTGATCTGTATCTTTTGTATCCCAAAGGTAGCAATTTCAATCTAGTAGGATATGCTGATGCTGATTATGCAGGTTTTCTAGTGGATAGGAAGAGCACCTCAGGTATGGCACACTTCCTTGGTTCATGTCTTGTGTCATGGGTTACTAAAAAGCAAAATTCAGTGGCCTTGTCTACTCCTGAAGCTGAATATGTTGTTGTTGCTTCTTGTTGTGCTCAATTGCTATGGATCAAATAGCAGCTGGTAGATTTTGATGTTGAAGTTGGTTGCATTCCTATATTCTGTGATAACACTAGTGCTATAAGTATGACAAAGAACCTTGTTCATCATAAGAGGACTAAGCACATAGATGTTAGGCACCACTTCTTAAGAGATAACTATGAGAAAGGATTGATCTCCATAGAATCATGTGCTACTGATAAGCAAATTGCTGACATCTTCACTAAAGCACTGAGTAGAGAAAACTTTGAGAGGAACATGTTGGAATTAGGGATGATCAAGATCACCTAATAGGTCCAGCTCAGAATGCACAATAAAAAAAAAATTGGAAAAATGAAAAACAAAATTGGCTAGAAGTTCCAACCTTGTGTAAATATCTGAATTAATTCTTACTCAGCTTCATACTTTAATTAGTATACTACTGTGACATGTGTTTATATGACTCACTGATCTCTTACCAAATTTTCTCTATTATGGCATTTGAGGCATGTTCAAGAGAATTCTGAATGAAGAACCTGGTTCATCAGTATGGGTTCATATAAAAGCTGAGGTATGTTTTCTATACTTTACATTATTAGAAAGATAAATAATTCAATCATGAGCAGAAGTCCTATACTTGTCAAATTCCTAGAAAATTCTATTCTACCACGGTTCTAGAATTCTAAAACCGTAATTTTGCCTAATATCTCGGGAAGCCAAATAATCATTAAAATCCTGGAATTTTAGTTTGATTAGACTTCTACTTGACCCCTGAAAAAGTTGTCGTTACTTAATTAATGTCTAATTCTCTTTAAATACACACCACATCTCCAGCCTTCTTCATTATTCTAAAACCGTCAGAAATTCATCTTCAATTCAAATTGCCCTCTTCTCCAAAATTCCCAAATTCTCTCAAGAAATGAACAATTATGTCTAACCCACAAGATCATCCTGGCACTCCTCCACCACCATCTCCCTCAAACCCAGTTTATCTCCAAAACCTAGGTTTCGAAGGCAGAAAATGCTTGCTTGAAAAACTGTAGCATCTAGGACTCTGAAGAAGGTTTTAAATGAAGGGTTGAAAGCTATCCAAGTGAAAGAAAGCCCAGCTTAAAATTCTGACTCCAGTTCTGAGTCCGAATCCTTTCAATCTGCAAGTGAAGGTGAAGGACATGGGTCTTCTGACACTGAGAAGACTCAAGAAAACCCTACTGAGGTAAGTTCATCTGTAGTTGAAAACTTAAAAACTAGGTTTGTTCTGGTTGGACCCATTAGGAATGTTAAATTGGCTGAGTCGAGTAGGAGTGGAGGTCAAAAGAAAGGAAAAGAGAAAGAAGGTGCAAGTGGTGAAGAGAGGAGAAATGGGAAGGGAAATGTTCTTGCTATATGTGGGGTTGTACAAGAAAGGGTAGAAGAGAGTGGAATAATGTCAGGGGGAAGTGGTTATGGGGAAGTATCTGATGGGTTGGTTCATCTAAGCAAACAAAGAGATGAACTTGTTTCATCTACTGAGGAAAACTTGGCTGACCTACTGAAAAAGGTTTGAGCAAGTTATGACCCAAAGAAATGCAAAGCTACCACACCAAAAGCCCCAAATGTTCCCAAGCCATCCACGAAAAGAAAATCCTCATCCCCAACACTTATTGCCTCTTCAGTGCCTAGGGGTAGAGACAAAAGAAGCAGGGTAAAACAAAGTGAAGCTGATCTACAAAAGGCCTTAGAAGAAAGGAACAAAAAGAAAATGGAGAAGGGAAAGGAAAAGGTATCATAGTCCTCTGAGGTTGTAGAGGAAGAGGAGATGGAACTAGTTCAGCAAAAAAAGGGTACAACAATGGAGGTTCCTACACCCAAATCTAAAAAGACAAAGACTTCCTCCAAGAAGTCTTCTACTGTACCTATGTCTACTGAACCCTCACTAGCCAAGATGACTAGATTTGTAGTGAAATCTAAGCAAACAAAAGTTTTAGATGATGAAGAGTGGAGTGGAGAAGAAGAAGAAGAAGATGAATCTGAGAAGGAACAGGACAAGTTTGCCATCTTTGGCAGAAGAAAATTTTTAAAAGGTAGATTGTTGAAGGACCTGGTGGAACCAGGGATGATGAGATTGGTTGACTCTTTAGCTGCTCAAGGTTGGAAGGACATGGTCCTTCAGATGGATGGGAGACTGGCCAGAAATGAGCTAATTGAGTTTATGGCTAATGTTGTTGTTAAGGATGGGGTAGTCAGTAGTTTAGTGAAAGGAGTCCCAGTGCAGTTTGATGCTGAGAAACTGGGAGAAATTCTGGACATACCCTCTGAAGGGTTTGATGACTACACTGGGCAAAGGAGGCCATGCCTGGACTCCCTCCCTACTGCCCTTGAAATCACCAAAAGGTTCTGTGACTCAGAGGATGTGAATGAAGCCAGGGTTGTGTAGAAAAGTGAGATGAGGCCTGAGCATAAGGTTGTGTTTGAGTTTGTCAACAAGTGCATATTGCCCAGACAAGAGATAAGGCACACTGCAAACTACATGGACCTGGTTTATATGGAGTGCCTTGAGAGAGGAAAGCAAATCAACTGGCATGCCCTCATTGTCAAATTGCTAGATATGGTAATAAATGGCTCCAAGGCTCATGCTACTCCATATGGCTTCATACCGACCACAGTTCTGGATAGGTTGAATGTGCCTTTAAAGAAATAGGAAATGGCCTCAAGCAAGGAATATTTTGGCATCAAAACTCTTCTGGCCTGTGACTATCCAATCAATGCCATCCCAGTTGAACCTGGTTCATCTCTGGAGACACCCATCAATAGCAAAGTTAGAACTTTGGTTCAGGAATGTGGAGCTAAGAATGCTGAAATTGCTAGGCTCAAGGCTCGTGTGTTTGAATTGGAAACTGAGAAGGATGGACTTAGAACTGAGCTTTCCAAAGAAAAGGAGAAGAATGATGGAATTCTTCAGAATATGCTGAATCTTCTCCAAACCCAACCCCCCAGTTCCTCCAAGCCTTAGGACTCCTAGCACTTGTCTCCTGAACTTGCCCAGTACCACCAGTGACCTAGATTAGGGATTTTTATATATTTTTTTGCTCATGATTTGAATGTTTTTCTTACTTTTTATGGATTGTTAATGACAACATATCACTATCAATGACAACTGCTATTTTCTCTTGTTCAATGATTATTCTGACCATGATAGTTTAAATATGTTTGTTAATTACTGATGATTGCACCATGATTGCACTTGTAGTTGCCCCAGTGGCCATGAGTACTTATTAAATCTGGACTTCACATTGTGTATGCAACTTTTCGATGATGCCAAAAGGGGAACATATTGTGTTTTACACATTATTCTGAAATAAATGATATTTATAACCTAATTAACCTGGTCCTTGATGATAAGTGAATTTTTAAAGTCTAGTGTTGATGGTTAAGCTGAGTTCTTATAGGTCTCTTGTTCAGTAAAAAGCACAGAGTTTGTCATTATCAAAAGGGAGAATTTGGTGGCCCAAGAACTGGTGAAGTTTTGAAGAATGACAAATGAACTCAGGCAAGAACCAGGTCCATCATGTGAAGCACAGTCATGATCAACCTACACATGTGAGATGCACGTGAAGCAGATAAGTCCCATTGATCAAGCAGCAATATCTCTTGATCTGATCGAAAAGGTTGCATATTGGATAAGGGGAAAGAGTCTCCTTATGTGAAGAGAACACAATCCGGATAAAAGATAGTGTTGGAGTTTGTGATGTTCAAGGACTCAACTTCGAAAGAAGATCAGCAATTGAGTCCCAATCAAACTCTAATTACTAACCCATTAAATAACAGTGATTGTTCTTTTTTACAGGTATTGCACATACACAGAAGTTAAACTAAATTGAGAGCAAAATATCAAGGCAATTTTTTAATCAATTTATGTGAGATTTGAGTGTGCACTCCTGAAGATACTTGAACGAGATAGAAGAACCAATTCCATTATGTATTTCTTTATTTCTAGTTCAATTGTAGTAGGTGATTTAAACTTGTACCTTTCAGCTTTCATAGAAGCAATTGTATTAGGTACTTAGAGTGTTCAAGTTATATGCTAACTTGAAGTTGTCGCAACAGTTGAGGCTGTGTGCTACAATGGGATTAGAGTTAAGCCTTAGGTTTACAAAGAGTTTTGTAATTGTTGTTTTGGCTCAGTAATTTTAGTGGAAGTTTGGGAAAATCCTACTGAGTAGTAGGTCGTGATTTTTTTACCTTTTGATCCAGGTGTTTTCCACGTAAAAATCTTTGTGTTCTTTATTGTATGTACTTACTATTCCGCAAACAGAAGTAGTTAGTACACCTAGAAGAACCAGATTCTTCTAGAGCGAAAATTGGGTACCACACAAATCACCCCCTCTTGTGTGGTATTGACGTTAAAAATATCACACCTTTAGAGCATTTATAGTATATTCAAGCAATATTTGTAGCTATAACATATATGTTGCTTAACCCTGGTTTCCAGCAGGCTCAGAATTTTGATTTTTTTTTATCCTTATATACTTCTTTAACTCTTTTTGTTTATACACATTATTCACACCCCTAATATTCCATATAAGCCAAGTCAATGAGCAATGATAAAGACACCCGGTTCAGGGGGTTCTACTTATCTTGTTCTCTGCACCTCTCTTTGTTTTGTCCCTATATTTCCATTCTTTTGTTTACTCAACATAACAACACTCAATTGTGGGAAGTTGATCAGATTCAGCTCTGGGCTAGGTACCTGATTCTTACCTTTAGAGGCATTCTTTATCACTCATAATGGTGTTGTTACTTTGTTGTGTGATCCATTGTCATGTTGCTACAGCATGTTCACATCATTATTAGCTTTAGGTTGAGTGATTTTAACATGGATTAGTTGCTGTGTATCTACCAGTTGGCTCATAGATGGTACATCTTTAGGTTTCCATTCTTGAACCACTTTTTTCTGCTCTCCTCTTCTTCTATTCTGTATTGGCCTTTTTTGCTGCTCAGGTTGCTTAGTGCAGATATGGCCAATAGTTAGACATTGAGGGCAGAATTGATATTTCCATTCAAATACCACCTCCTGCTAAAATTTCTTTTCATTTGGCTTTGTCACACCTCCTTTTTCCGAAAGCCTTATCCGGCTTTTACTTCACCCCGGGAAGGGATATAATAAAGAAAGGATTTTTTTCCAATTTAAGGACAATCGAAACGGGATTCGTTTTAAGATTCAGAGTCGCCACTTGGGAGATTTATGGTGTCCCAAGTCACCGGTTTGAATCCTGAATCGAGGAAGGGTTTGACTCTGTTTAACAGTCGCGAACCAGAAATCTGGGTAAGGAATTCTGTTAACACGGGAGAAGGTGTTAGGCACTCCCGAGTTCCGTGGTTCTAGCACGGTCGCTCAACTACTATATTTGGCTAAAATTTATTTTAATACATGTCAACCTATAGTGCAATTTTAAAAAAAAAATATTTACCGTTTTTTTCAATTATTATTTAAGAAAGTGAACGTCGCTTTAAAAACGTGTTTTTGGATCATGTCACATGAAATGCACCCGGATCCTCGACACATTCCTATTCAACGTTTTTGAATTTGGATTTCGGTTGCATGAAATGCACACCCGTATTAGAAAGGTAAGATTATTAAAAGCGCGCCTAAAGTGACTAACGTATTATTTACTTTGCGGAGGACCGTGAAATTCGCTAAACGGCGCGCCCCAAATTCTAAGAATTTTGTATATATGATTAATGAGGGCCCCGCAATTTTGAGTTTTTGTTCGGCGAGGCTCATCTCATTTTTTATTAAGGGCCAACCTAAAGCAACTACAATTTTTCTATTTATTATTTGTCTCTAAAAGGCCAATTAACTTATAATTATAAATTCGGGCCTCGAATTCAAGTCCGAATTCAAACAAAAGGGAAGACCTTTTTAGCTTAAACCCGCTACCTAATTCGAAATCCAATTTTATATCATGGCATTTTAACTTTGCGAGGGCCGTGAAATTGGCTAAATGACACGCCTCGATTATTAAAAGATTGCACTCAACTTAAAGCAGACTACAAAAATTTATAAATTTGTTCGAAACCTATCGTATCAGTTGAAGGAATTGAAATAAATTAACATCTGGCGAGGAAAATAGATTAAAAAAATTCATGACAAGAGAACTTTACGACCAACAAATATTTTTTCTTTTTGATAAGCTCAACACTTGTATAAGCAAGGCAAACAGGAAAAAAGATACTACGGAGATTACAACTAAACTAAGCTTAAAGAAGCAAAATTTGTCACAATAATATAACATTCAAATCAAAAAGCTGCCTAAGAAATCAGTTAAAAAAAATTTGCTTTAACATTTAAAATTACTCAAATCTTATAGCTTGACACAGATGATCAAATCCATCCATACAATAACAAGACTCCTTCCTATCTTCAAATTTATTTTAATAAGGCAAGACTAACTAATCGTGGCATTTGAAATGAGGAATAAAAAAAACAAACCAAAAAAAATGACAGAAGATGATGCAATACCAAAGGTTTGGACTAAAGAATCTTCAGAACTAAAAGACAAATAAAATCAGTTGGGAAGTTTCTTATAGCTCAATATATCAAAAACAACCTATATTCAGAATTAGAAAGACAAATAAAACCAACCTAAAAGAAGTCTTCTCTAATTGCACAACTGGATTCAAGGTACCAAGTATACAAAATGCGAGTACAAGAGACGGAGCTAAAGAAAAACAGTAGAAACTCATGGAGTGGACAGAACTAAAGAACTATAACGAAGCTGAAAATCTAACAATCAAAGTACCATTTAATTTAAGCAATATATGCCTATGTTTTATGAATTAACTAAACCAAACTAAACATTCCGCTGATGTTTAAAACAAGATGGAAACAAATTCAGCCAATCACACTAAACGAATTTAGACAAAACAAGTAACGTTTCCTTGCAAATCAAAGTATAGTATAGATTTGTGATGTGCACCTTGAAAGCAAAAACTCTTGAATCTGAAAATGTTTGGGAACAGGAACCTCAACGTGCCAGACCTCGACCGGAAAATCGAATCTGCCCGGAAACCTCAAACGGACAACTGCTACCTCGACCAATCACAACAAACCAACGAAACGATGATAACATTCAAGCAAAACGGGTCGACGGTTAACAAACCTTGATCAACGTCATTAACAAATGCTGGTCAACGATGTGACTGTTGTTATTGGGACATGAGGGTTGGTTCATTTGGAACTGGATAAGAAGGAGATGGCGGACAGTGGAGGAGCACGCCGTCGGGTCTGCTGATTGTTGGTCGACGATGAAGCAGAAGTTGGTCGTGAGGGGGTGACGGACGGAGTTCACTGGCGAAGCTGCTGTCCGTCTCTACTAGTTAGGGAGGCGGATTGTTTGAATGGTGGCCGACGTGAAGGTTGCTGGTGGTCGACGGACAAGTGAAGGTGGTTGTTTGGTTAAAAGCGACTGGAGGGAGCTGTCAGTGGTTTTGAAGGGTTAGGGTATGTTTGTTCTTCTTCAAAAATGAAGAAGGAGATGAACAGTAATCCTCCCCCCAAAACGTGAGCCCCCCTTTCCTATGCGTTAGTTTGCTCAATTTTTCCTCCGAAACTTGTTTTATCTACCTTCTAACTTGAATTGTCCGCCTTCAGAACCACTTCCTTAAACTGGTGTTTCAATCCTCGAAAAATTACTTTTCTTAAAACTGTTGTGTCCTTCCTGAAAACTACTTCCCTCTCTTTTCTCTTTGTAAAAACACTTGTATTGACCTTCATGTTCTTCAGATGAATACCCAACTTTAAGAAAATTTTCAACATGACAGAAAATTTTCTGCCCCAGTTAGATAATCCTTTTGTAGCATATTTTTTTCATCAATAACATTTCCGTGCCCCTGTTTCAAATCAAAGAAAATTCTGTCAGTTTAAAATCCGGTGGTTGGTTTGTGGCCTTGAACTTTGATGACGATTGTTCTTTCACTTCCCCTGATAACTGATTTTCACTTGAATGCCTTGCCTGTCTCCCGACTATCCATTTTCCCCGTCGTCCTTGTCACAGGAAATACTTTTTCTCTATTCAAACCCGCATCCCTTACGACCTGTCATTTATCAATTTCTTGTATTCATGATAATTGCCATCCCCCTCAAAGTGTATGTTGTTCCTTTCTTGACGGATCCCACTAACTCCGATCTTGAAGTCTATTGTTCCTTCAATGATTTCATTTGAAGACCTTGGATGTTTCTTGACTGACTCCTTCCTTTGTCAGAATATATACCTCTTCTCCGTTCGAACCCCATACTTCCATTTGCTATATTGTTCCCGAGTTGGCACTTTGCCGGCCTTTGTGTTTCCCATGAACCCCAAAACAGTTTTAATTGTTACCTACTTCATTGCACATGTTTCTCTTTTGGTTTAAATCACCGGCCTTGCCTTTGAAGTCTTTATTGTATCATCACTAGTCATGATAACTTTGATTTCCTTTTAGGAAGATTTTGATTGTCATTGGTGTACCACTCTTTCTCAATCCTATCCCGAGACATTCCTTTGATCTATTCACCTTCATCTGTTGTGTTGTTTGCACATCGAGCCTTTATAAAGCACATTGACGGCTGGCAACTCAATCATGTCTGACATTGTTCTTGACTTACGACAATTTGATGTGTTGACTAAATCCCATCTTGTGCAATTGGAAAGCTTGGTGGCAAATTTTGAAATCATTTCTTTATTTGTTATGAACCGACAGACTCAAGAAGAGAGAAAGACAAGGTGGAAAAATAGAATGAAAGAAAAATGGAAAGAGACAATTCCTAATAAGAAACCTACAAAAAAATGACCCATCGGATGTGAATACCGACTCTAGCGACCTTGACATGCACTTTCAGCCTTTTCCATATAGCAAATCTGATGTTTATTTCTCGTTGTAATTTTTCCGTGAAACTGGTCTTCAATACTTCATTTGCCTAATCTGATTCATAATCCTTAGTTGACTTGTAGTGCCCATAGGGTTTTCACCATCAAGCCTCTCTCATTTTGATTTTTCTCTCAACTCACTGTCGCCTTACGGTGCCCGTGAGGGTTTTCACCGACAAGACTCTCTCATTTTGATTTCTCTCGTCTTCGGGTCCCGTGGTGGTTCTCATCATATCTCTAATTCTTCATTTTCCTTTGTTTGGACTGGAGTGTTGCCCCTGATGTGATTCACCTTTGCTCGATTGACTCGTTATTTCTTGATAATTGATCGGAAGGTCTTTCTTTGGACCGTAATGTGGCTTTTGGATGGGTTTAGAAAGAAGGGTATAAAGGCTCAAAATATTTCAACGTGGGTTAAATATTACAACTTTCAGAATTATATCTTCCATAACAAACATAACTTCTGGCCCAGTTTCATTCTTTGGGGATTCTTGGATTTTCCTTCTGTTGTGACTGAACCTCAGTGAGGCTGCCTACGTACCCTTTAGGGATCAAGTCAAACGTAGTTCAAGCAACTACATTTGTTGTTGCGATGTTTCCTTCCTTCCATTCTTCTTTTCTTTCTCATTTCTTTTCCTTTTTTTCTCTTTTTTTTCTTCTTTTCTTTTTTCTTTCCTTTTCTTTCTTTTTCTTTTCTTTTCCCCCCTTTTTTTTATTTTTTTTTCTTTTCTTCTCTTTCATTTTTTTTCTTTTCTTTTCTTTTCTTTTCTTTTCTTTTCTTTTTTCTCCTGTTTCTCCATTTACTTTCCTTGCTCGGGTTCTTGAGTTTTTGTTGTTGATTCCGAAAGAGGGATACGAAAGAAAATATAACTAGGCTCAAAGGGATAACAAGGGATAAAGTATTTGGATAGTAGAATAAAATGTCTTCGTCATTCCAATCTTCAAAACATACCAAGCACAAACTACACAGTTAAAACACCTTTTGATTGATTCACATATTTACCTTCTGTATTTGCCGATTCCTAACATAATCGGACAATAATTTCGGTACCATGAATAATCCCTTTAGACTTGGGGCATTCTTGCCTTCGACTTTAAACCGATGAGGTATGATGCATTTTCACAATGTTTCTTTATGTTCTATTTGCCTCCAGTTTCACTTGATTCAGGCTTCAAAGTATTCCAATATGTTCTTATTTCTTTCGAGTGCCCTTACATTTTCACATTGTTTCATTGCTAAAGTGACTTGTTAAAAATCATGTCGAGAATTATGTGTGCATGTCATGTCACCAAAGTCAGCGTAAAAAGAATTGTAAAATGACTAGAAACGAAATGACTAGAAATGTCAGGAAACCGAGAATTGCATTAGACTGATGGTGCAAAGGGTCAAAACAAGCATACTAGACTAGAATTATAAACCTAGACGACACTAAACAAGCTATTATGACTAAACAAAGCAAAGTGGAAAGATAGAAAGGTTTGAATCCCAAGACAATGTCCTGATTATAGCCTTGAAATAACCTGGGCAACAGAAATGACACCAAAATAAACCACCAAAACTCCAAGAGATGGAGCGCCTTCCCAATTACCAAGCATGGCATCTTAGCCACTGAGTTCTGCATTAATGTTGCCAAGACCATAATCTGCTGCAATATCTTCAACTTCAGTCGACAATTTCTCAAGAAGATTCTCATCCCCCATGTTACCGGGCATCATCCCCACCAAATGTGCCTCCTCATGTAATGGATGCAGCATGATATTCTGAGTGCCACTGTACTGAATCAAATTTTCCTGGATCATCCTTTCTATTTCTCTTTTCAAATCCCGACAATTTTCCACATTGTGCCCCAGAGCATTGGAGTGGTATTCACACCTTTTAGATGAGTCAAAGCTTCTCGCACGTCGGTCCACCTGATTTGGAGGAATGGGTGCAATCATGTCATGTTGTTTTAACTTCTCAAATAAGCTTGTATAGGACTCTCCTATTGGTGTAAAACTATCTTTCAACTTTTGTTCCTTTCTATACCCCTGGCTTGGATGTGGGTTATAAGGTACTTGAAAATTTTGCGGAGGCTGGTGGAGATTTTGTGATGTTCGTGCTCGCTTTCTTGGGTGATTTGATGGCTGGGCAACATACTGGGACGGATCAACAGAGTATGGGGGGTTTGGAGGTGGATAGTAATGCTTAAGGGGGCCATGGAAACCCTAATGGGGCTGCACATACCTTCGAGATGTTCTCCTAGGACCTCTTCTCGACCCTGATATCATCATGATTTCTTCATCCCTCCCATTCGCGTCACCAGATTCAATTTGGACAGCCTGAGCTGCATCTTTGAGAGCTGCTTGACTTATAATTCTGCCTGTCTTAAGACCGTTCTCTACCATTTCTCCTATTTTGATTATTTCTACAAAGGATTTACCAGCTGCGGACATCATGTTTTGAAAGTAATCCGGCTCTTGAGCCTGAAGGAAAACAGTGACTAACTCGTGGTCATCCATGGGTGGCTTAGCTCGAGCTGCTTGCTGTCTCCATTTAATGGCATATTCCCTGAAACTTTCACTTGGTTTCCTCTTCAGGTTTGAAAGGGAAATGCGGTCTGGGGCAATGTCGATGTTGTATTGGAACTGTTTGACAAATGCCTGTGCCATGTCATTCCAGACGTGCCAGCTAGATGTGTCTTGGTCCAAAAACCATTCAGATGCTACTCCCGAGAGGCTTTCCCCAAAATAAGCTATAAGCAATTCTTCATTTCTTCCCACACCTCTCAATTGGTTGCAATACCTTTTCAGATAGGCTATGGGGTCTCCATGTCCATCGTACTTTTCAAATTTGGGAACCTTGAAACCAGGCGGCAAATGGACATCGGGGAACATACATAGATCTTTAAAGGCAATACTCTTTTAACCTGCCATTGCTTGCGTGTTTTTCAGCTGTTGTTCTAATCTTTTCACTCTTTGGGCTATTTCTTCCTATACCCTCTTTCGGGTAGGCTTCTCGATGTTTGCAGAAAGATCAAACGAGTACGAGTGGTACTCGGGAGAGTGGTATTGTTCTTGCTGTGTAGCAAATTGTGATTCATGACAAGGCTGTCCCTGGCCATTGGGCCAGGCTTGACGCGTTTTGGTCATTTGTTGTTTCAGTGTTCTATTTTCCTCAACCACAGTAGACCCTTGTTGAACCCTCTGACCCTGAGTCTCTTGAGCACTCGTAACAGCTTCGATGTCAGTTATCATTTTCCTTGGATCTTGTTTTCCAGCTTACCACAACCAACCACCTCAACTTTCTTCACCATTCAAAACAAAACCTATTAGAATGGATTGAGTCGGTCCTCATTATTAACAACATCTTTTCACATTTTTTTTTCAATTTTCTTTTCCATTTTTTTTTGTTGTGGTCGAATCTTATGGAGATTGCCTACGTATCATGACCCCGCATGAATCAGACCGTGCGTAGTTCTTCAAATTAAATCAAAAATAAAGAGATATTTTTTGGAATTTTCAAATTTTGTTTTTCTTGAAGGGAAACTACAGAAGCCGACTCCAACTACAAACTCGATGATTAAAACTGGATCAAGAGTACATCAAAACTTCACATCCTGGGGCCCGTGGGGCATCACTCGGCATCGCCACAGGCTTCCGCAAGACTGAGAAGGTTTTAATGTCAACTGCGACTATTTTACGAAAATTGGCTATGTAATGGCTTATTTGACAAAGTGGCTATTTTTGCAAATTTTTTGTTTAAGAAAATAAACTTGAAAAATTTCTCATCCTGGGGCCCATGGGGCGTCACTCAGCATCACCATAGGCCAATCGCAAGACTGAGAAAATTTTAATATCAATTATGGCTATTCTAGCAAAAAATCGGCCATGTAATGGCTTATTTTAACAAATTGGCTATTTTTGCAAAATTTTTGTTTAAGAAATTACAAACTCTATGATTAAAATTACATCAAAATTTTTCATCTTGGGGCCCATGGGGCATCACTCAGCATCACCACAGGCCAACGCAAGACTGAGAAAGTTTTAATGCCAATTGTGGCTATTTTAGCAAAAACCGGCCATGTAATGGCTTATCTAGCTAGGTGGCTATTTTTGTAAAAGTTGTTAAATGACAAAACTTTATTTTGCGGATACGGCCTTTCAGCATTTCCGCAATGGAGATTTTAAGGTTGTGTCCGCAAACCGTTTAAAAATGACTCAAGGTGGTTGTTCTTGCAAAAACGGCCTTCCGGCGTGATTTTGAGGGACATTCGGCTTATTTTAAACAAGAATGGCGTCACCCGACTTATTTATGACGAAAATT